>QNTS01004179.1:73333-84927 GCA_003317085.1 Hucho hucho | reverse complement strand
TGCTTGTTAAAACTTCTTAGGGATCACTGGGGCGCTAGCGCCCCACTCCCGACACTACCAGGTGAAATGCAAGGCGCCAAATTCAAAATCCAAAAGTTGAATTATTAAACATCCACCAATATACAAGTGTTCCATACTCATCAAAAGCTCTGTTTCTTGGCAATATCACAGCGTTGTCAGATTTCAAAAAGGCTTTACGGCGAAAGCACAACATTTGATTGTTTGAGGGTAGCACCTCACATACTTTTCCCATAGCCATGAATTCATTAGCCAGCGCGGCACACACATAACACATTTCACAGCGAAAACAAATCAATTACCTGTTGAAGAACTTCTGCTGAGGTCTTCCTAAGTGTCCAACGAAGACAATCCATGGTTCTTTTGTTAGAAAAAGTCATGTATTTTATCCATAAATCTCCATTTGGTTTGCGCGTTATAATCAGAAACTACAGCGTCGACTACTCCATTGAAACGTGACTAGAACTCGTTCAAATTAAACCTATAAACTTGTCCAAGAACAATCAAACATCATTTTAAATGTATCCTTAGGAACACTTTTACGTATATTTACTATAATAAATCAACCGGAATATAAACTGAGCTCTAAAGACGGTAAACACAGTGCGCGCTTCCCGAGAGCGCGCGTCCAGTCCTATAGAATTCCAAAGGGACACTTCCTGATTTCCTCTTCTTCTCTGCTCTATTTCATCTGAACAGAATCAAAACACTTTCTCGAGACTGTTGACATCCAGAGGAAGCGATAGGTACTGCATTCATATGCCCTTTTATGGGCATTTTCATGAGGGAGGGGTTCCAAATGAGGCACTCTGTGAAAACCACTTTCTCCTGGACAGAAATTCCTCGGGGTTCGCCTGCCATATCCGTTCTGTTTTACTCACAGACAAATGGTTAACAGTTTTGGAAAATTCAGAGTGTTTCCTATCCAATGGTACCAAATATGTGCATATCCTATTTTCTGGGCCTGAATGGGAGGCATTTTACTTTGGGCACGCCAGGCTCTCCAAAACGGTCAAGTCGTGCAATGATCCCCTAGAGGTTAACCTGTTACGGATCCAATTCCGTGAACGGGATCGATTTTGACAACATCCGGTGAAATGCAGAGCGCCAAATTGAAATTACAAAAATACTAATTTCAAACATTCATGAAAATACAAATACAAAACCCTTCAAAAGCTTAGACTCTTGTTAATCTAACAGCATTGTCAGATTTCAAAAAGGCTTTATGGCGAAAGCAGAACATTTGATTGTCTGAGGACAGTACCCCACTCAAAAACTCAATTAGTATAATAACATAACCAGCAGAGGTGTCACAAAACTCAAAAATAGCTTAAAATAAATTGCTTACCTTTGATGATCTTCCTCTGATGTCATATCAAATTGTCCAGGTGACACAATAAAAGGTCCTTTTGTTCGATAAAGTTCCTCTTTATATCCATATAGCTCCGTTTGGTTGGCGCGTTTTGTTTAGTAATCCACCTGCCCAAAGGCTTTCATCCATGCAGACAAACGATATCCCAAAAGTACCCGTAAAGTTCGTCGAAAAAAGTCAAACAGCATTTGTAATCAATACTCAGATACCCTAAAATGAATATAAACTATAATATTTCAGACGGAATATAACCTGCTGAATAGAAGAGAAAAGGAACTGAGGGCGCATTCCCTGTTACGCGCAAAATCCAAAACAGGACACTTGACGTGAACTCAGGAACAAGTGGTCTTACTCCCTTGATTTTCATGATTGAAGCTTCCAAACTTTTTCTAAAGACTGTTGACATCTAGTGGAAGCCATAGGAACTGCAATCTGGGAGCTAAAATATCCTGCTTTGAATAGCATGCCAATTGAAAACAGTGTGACATGACTGATTCAGACATCCCGGATGGATTTTGCTTGGGTTTTTGCCTGCCATATCAGTTCTGAATATACTCACAGACATTATTGTAACAGTTTTAGAAACGTCAGAGTGTTTTCTATCCAAAGCTTATATTATATGCATATCCTAGCTTCTGGGCCTGAGTAACAGGCAGTTTACTTTGGGCACGTTTTTCATCCGAACTTCAAAATACTGCCCCCTAGCCCAAACAGGTTAACACAGTGTCCAAAGAAGGGCCAGAAGTATACAGAATGGTGTCGTCTGCCCAGAGGTGGATCAGAGAATCACCAGCAGCAAGAGCGACATCATTGCAGAGAAAAGAGTCGGCCCGAGAATTGAACCCTGTGGCACCCCCATAGAGACTCCCAGAGGTCCGGACAACAGTCCCTCCGATTTGACACACTGAACTCTATCTGAGAAGAGTTGGTGAACCAGGCAAGGCAGTCATTTGAGAAACCAAGGCTGTTGAGTCTGCCGATAAGAATGCGGTGATTGACAGAGTCGAAAGCCTTGGCTAGGTTGATGAAGACGGCTGCACAGTATTGTCTTTTATCGATGGCGGTTATGATATTGTTTAGGACCTTGAGCGTGGCTGAGGTGCACCCATGACCAGCTCGGAAACCAGATTGCACAGCGGAGAAGGTACGGTGGGATTCGGAATGGTCGGTGATCTGTTTGTTAACTTGGCTTTCGAAGACTTTAGAAAGACAGAGTAGGATAGATATAGGTCTGGAACAGTTTGCGTCTAGAGTGTCTCCCCCTTTGAAGAGGGGGATGACCGCGGCAGCTTTCCAATCTTTAGGGATCTCAGACGATACAAAAGAGAAGTTGAACAGGCTAGTAATAGGGGTTGTAACAATTGCAGTGGATAATTGAAGAAGAGATGGTCCAGATTGTCTAGCCCAGCTGATTTGTAGCGGTCCAGATTTTGCATCTCTTTCAGAACATCAGCTATCTGGATTTGTGTGAAGGAGAAATGGGGGAGGCTTAGGCAAGTTGCTGTGGGAGGTGCAGAGCTGTTGACCGGGGTAGGGGAAAGCATGGCCAGCCGTAGAAAAATGCTTATTGAAATTCTCGATTATCGCAGATTTATTGGTGATGACAGTGTTTCCTAGCCTCAGTGCAGTGGGCAGCTGGGAGGAGGTGCTATTATTCTCCATGGACTTTACAGTGTACCAGAACTGGAGTTTGGAGTTTGTGCTACAGGATGCAAATTTCTGTTTGAAAAGCTAGCATTTTCTTTCCTAACTGACTGTGTATGATGTTGGTTCCTAACTTGCCGGAAAAGTTGCATATCGCGTGGGCTATTCAATGCTAATGCAGTACGCCACAGGATGTTTTTGTGCTGGTCAAGGGCAGTCAAGTCTGGAGTGAACCAAGGTCTATATCTGTTCCTAGTTCTACATTTTTTGAATGGGGCATGCTTATTTAAGATAGTGAGGAAAGCACTTTTAAAGAATAACCAGGCATCCTCTACTGACGGTATGAGTTCAATATCATTCCAGGATACCCCGGGCCAGTTCGATTAGAAATGCCTGCTCGCTGAAGTGTTTTAGGGAGCATTTGACAGTGATGAGGGGTGGTCGTTTGACCGCGGACCCATTACGGACGCAGGCAATGAGGCAGTGGTCACTGAGATCCTGGTTGAAGACAGCAGAGGTATAAGAGGGCAGGTTGGTCAGGATGATATCTATGAGGGTGCCCGTGTTTACGGATTTAGGGTTGTACCTGGTAGGTTCCATGATAATTTGTGTGGGATTGAGGGCATCTAGCTTAGATTGTAGGATGGCCGGGGTGTTAAACCTATCCCAGTTTAGGTCATCTAACTGTACAAACTCTGAAGATAAATGGGGGGCAATTAATTCACATATGGTGTCCAGGGCACAGCTGGGGGCTGAAGGGGGTCTATAACAAGCGGCAACAGTGAGAGACTTATTTCTGGAAAGGTGGACTTTTAAAAGGAGAAGCTCGAACTGTTTGGGCACAGACCGAGATAGCCTGCAGAGTTCTGTCATGCTATCTCGGCAGTAGATTGCAACTCCACACCCTTTGGCAGTTCTATCTTGGCAGACAATTTTGTAGTTGGGGATTGAAATTTCAGAATTTTTGGTGGCCTTCCTAAGCCAGGATTCAGACACGGCTAGGACATCAGGGTTGGCGGAGTGTGCTAAAGCAGTGAATAAAACAAACTTAGGGAGGAGGCTTCTAATGTTAACATGGATGAAACCAAGGCTTTTACGGTTACAGAAGTCAACAAATGATAGCGCCTGGGGAATAGGAGTGGAACTGGGGGCTACAGTGCCTGGATTAACCTCTACATCACCAGAAGAACAGAGGAGGAGTAGGATAAGGGTACGGCTAAAGGCTATAAGAACTGGTCGTCTAGTGCGTTTGGGACAGAGAATAAAAGGAGCAGATTTCTGGGCGTGGTAGAATAGATTCAAGGCATGATGTACAGACAAGGGTATGGTAGGATGTGAGTAGAGTGGAGGTAAACCTAGGCGTTGAGTGACGATGAGAGAGGTTTCGTCTCTGGAGGCACCAGTTAAGCCAGGTGAGGTCTCCGCATGTGTGTTGTGGGACAAAAGAGCTATCTAAGGGATTTTGAGCGGGACTGAGGGATCTACAGTGAAATAAAACAATAAGAAATAGCCAAGACAGCAGTAGACAAGGCATATTGACTTTAGAGAGAGGCATAAAGCAACCACAGGTGTTGATCAGGAGAGCTAAGACAACATCGGGTAAATGGCGATGAATGGGCAGAGCGGGTCAGTTAGATACATACAGGACCTGAGTTCGAGGCTGGGGCCGACAGGTAAACAAAATGAGGTACCGTGTTATTGAAACAGTCCAGGGTGCATCAGCTGTGTAGCCGAGTGATCATAGGGTAAAAAGAGCAGCAATAGGTGAGTCAGGGTGCCGTTCGGTAGTCACTACTACGATAGGCGAGCAGGGGACATAGCGTTCAGAAAAGCTAGCGGACCGTGGATAGTAGATGGTTCTTCGGCGACATCATAACAGAATAGCCTGTTGAGACCACATTGGGCAATCACGTCTGCAGTCCAGTCGTGATGGATCGGCGGGGCTCCGTGTCGACAATAAAGGGTCCAGGCCAAGGTCCAGGCATAGGAGGTATTGTAGCTCTAGAATTGGTATATGGGCCTAGCTCGAGACTATCTCAAGGCTAGCTGGTGCTTTCTTCGGGACAGAGGCGTTAGCTAACAGTGGCCACTCGTTTGCAGCTGGCTAGTTGTGATGATCCGGTGTAATGATCCTTAACAGCAGGAATCTGGTAATATGGTAGAGAGAAGCAGTCCGATATGCTCTGGGTTGATATCGAGCTGTACAGACTGGCAGGTGTTGTCCGAGCTAAGGCTGGCTGATGACTGCGAAAAAGGTGAAGACCGCTAGCCATGGCTAACAAAGACTAGTAGCTAGTTAGCTGGCTATCTCCCGATGGACGTTCCAGTTATAAGGAATAAAAATAGCCGATCCATACCACATTGGGTGAGGCGGGTTGCAGGAAAATATATTTAGTTCGTAGATAGAAAGTGAGTTTAAGATATATACGAAACAGACTGGCTATTTACACTGGATAAGACACGGGAACAAGACAAAGACAAATACACATGTCCTACTGCAACGCCATCTTGGATTTTTAGTAATGCTTTTAGTAATGCTTTGTAGGTTAGCAGTAAAACCTTGAAATTTTTGGGCTTCACCATGTTTCATCGAAATGTACAGCTGTGTATCGTGCGCATAGCAGTGAAAGTTAACATTATGTTTCCGAATGACATCACCAAGAGAAAAATATATAGTGAAAACAATAGTGGTTCTAAAACGGAACCTTGAGGAACACCGAAATGTACAGTTGATTTGTCAGAAGACAAACCATCAACAGAGACAAACTGATATCTTTCCGACAGATAAGATCTAAACCAGGCCAGAACTTGTCCATGTAGACCAATTTGGGTTTCCAATCTCTCCAAAAGAATATGGTGATCGATGGAATCAAAAGCAGCACTAAGGTCTAGGAGCACGAGGACAGATGCAGAGCCTTGGTTCTGACGCCATTAAAGGTAATTTACAACATTCACAAGTGCAGTCTCAGTACTACCTTCTCTTATACCTGAGTGCTGGCTTTGACTGAAACCAGCTCAGGGTTCATCTCTCTCCTCACAGTTCATTTATGCAGCCATAAGCCTTCTCTTCCTCTCTCCTGCATTGTAAATGCCAATATTGACTCCAGCGGTCTTGTCTAAAATGCAGGGGAATGAAAAGGTGTCAAGGTCTCTGTGTAACTGATCTGGCCCAGGGAAGTTCTGCAGGGCCGTATCGACTCCACATTACAATTCTGACAGCTTATAAACTCTCCAGCCTAGCAGTAGGTGTTATAGGTACACACACATTCTAGACAGACACACACGCACGCGCACATAGACATGCACACACACACACCTCACAGACACACATGGATAGCACCAGACAGCTAAAAAGCCACTCAGGAATGGATTGTGTGACACTGTTGCTTGTGTGAGACTCACTGGATATAGAGGGAGACACTGATCTACATTCACATCTCCTCAGAGAGAAAGAAAGAGCAAGAGAGAGGGAGAGGGAGGGAAGGGTAGGGAAGGGGGAATAGAGAGAGAGGTGGAGAGGGAGAGAGAGAAGGGGGAGAGAGAGATAAAGAGGGGGAGAGATGGAGAGAGAGAGAGATGGGGGAGGGAGGGAGACAGAGTGAGTGGGAAAAGAGAGGGAGATAGAGAGGGGGGAGGTAGATAAAAAGAGAGAGAGGAGGGAGAGAGAAAGCGAGAGAGAGAGAGAGAGAGAGGTATAAAGAGAGAGGGGGAGAGAGAGAGTGAGGAGTAAGAGATAGGGAGAGAGGGGGGAGAGAGAGTGGGGAGGGAAGGGGAGAGAAAGAGAGATAGAGAGAGACTTTTGTGAGTGTAGTGTTTACTGTACATTTTTTTTTGTTTATTTTACTTTTGTTTATTATCTAGTTCTTGCTTTGGCAATGTAAACATCTGTTTCATATGCCAATAAAGCCCCTTAAATTGAAACTTAATTGAATTGAGAGAAGAGAGCGAGACAGAGAGAGAGAGTGAGAGAGAGAGAGAGAGAGAGAGAGAGAGAGAGAGAGAGAGAGAGAGAGAAAGGGAGAGGGGGCGAGAGAGAGGATGAGAGACAAAGCGAGGGGGTTGAGAGAGGGGGAGAGAGAGACAGAGAGAGCGAGAGAGAGGATGAGAGCGAGAGGGAGGGAGGGAGGCTCCATCTGTAATAGGAAGAGTGTTCTCTGTGAAGACAGAGCCTCCATCTGTAATAGGAGGAGTGACCTCTGTGAAGACAGAGCCTCCATCTGTAATAGGAGGAGTGACCTCTGTGAAGACAGAGCCTCCATCTGTAATAGGAGGAGTGACCTCTGTGAAAACAAGACACTGTGGTATGTAAAACATGCCAGGCTGCAGGTTTGATGCCCCCTCCGTCTTTCCTCTCATTCTCTTTTCTTTTCTCCACTCATCCCCTCCTTCTTTTGGGGTCACGTCCAGTTAATTACCGGACTACCTCTGTGTCCTTGAGTTCCTGTCAGCCAGGCTATGCATCATGTCATCATGTCAACATACACCACATACATTTAATGCTAACCTTTACATAGTGTTAAGCTTGTGGTATCCCGGGAGGTCTACCCGGGGGGTTGGTGATAGAGGGGAGGTACGTGCCGCGTCGTTGGCTCCCTCTGCTGGGAGTACACAGGCTGGGCACCCCGACGCTGATGGCCAAAAAGAGGTAATTAGGGGAGTGTGCCAACCAGCCGTGCAGGCCACATAAAGGGAGCACCGTGGCACACCGTGAGGGAAGAAAGAGAGACAGACACGGAGCAGAACCTGAGAAGAAGGACTGAGTAAAACCTCCGTTATTTTGTTATGTTTATTTTGTTGCCTAGTAAAGTTGTGTTTTCTGACTAGAACCTCCCTGTCTCTGTGTTAATCTCTGCACGCTCAACCCGAGCGTACAGAGATTACCATGGAGGAACTGGTGGCTCAGTTTATCCTCAGCCAGCAGAAGCAACAGGTTCTCCAGGAGCAAGCGCCGGAGGAACAGCGTCAACAAAACCTCAGACTGGAAGCGGAGATATGGTGGGATGGCTCAGGAGTCTAGCCCAAATCAGTTCCTGGTCAAGTTAATGGAGGAAGAGGATGTGGAGACGTACAGTTGAAGTCGGGAGTTGAATTATAAGTGAAATAATCTGTCTGTAAACAATTGTTGGAAAAATTACTTGTGTCATGCACATTGGTAAATGTCCTAACCGACTTGCCAAAACTTTGTTAACAAGAGATTTGTAGAGTGGTTGAAAAACTAGTTTTAATGACTCCAACCTAAGTGTATGTAAACTTCCGCCTTCAACTATATACAGTTGAAGTCGGAAGTTTACATAGACATAGGTTGGAGTCATTAAAACTTAGGTTGGAGTCACTAAATTTCTTGTTAACAAACTCTAGTTTTGGCAAGTCGGTTAGGACATCTACTTTGTGCATGACACAAGTAGATTTTTCAGCAATTGTTTACAGACAGATTATTTCACGTATAATTCACTGTATCATAATTCCAGTGGATCAGAAGTTTACATACACTAAGTTGACTTTGCTTTTAAACAGCTTGGAAAATGCAAGATAATGATGTCATGGCTTTAGAAGGTTCTGATAGGCTAATTGACATCATTTGAGTCAATTGGAGGTGTACCAGTCGATGTATTTCAAGGCCTACCTTCAAACTCAGTGCCTCTTTGCTTGACATCATGGGAAAATCAAAAGAAATCAGTCAAGACATCAGAAAAAAAATTGTAGACCTCCACAAGTCTGGTTCATCCTTGGGAGCAATTTCCAAATGCTTGAAGATACCACGTTCATCTGTACAAACAATAGTACGCAGGTATAAACACCATGGGACCATGCAGCCATCATACCACTCAGGAAGGAGACGCGTTCTGTCACCTAGAGATGAACATACTTTCGTGCGAAAAGTGCAAATCAATCCAAGAACAACAGCAAGGGACCATGTAAAGATGCTGGAGGAAACAGGTACAAAAGTATCTATATCCACAGTAAAGCAAGTCCTATATTGACATAACCTGAAGGCCGCTCAGCAAGGAAGAAGCCACTGCTCCAAAAACCGCCAACTGCACATGGGGACAAAGATCGTACTTTTTGGAGAAATGTCCTCTGGTCTGATGAAACAAAAATAGAACTGTTTGGCTATAATGACCATCGTTATGTTTGGAGGAAAAAGGGAGAGGCTTGCAAGCCAAAGAACACCATCCCAACCGTGAAGCACGGGGGCGGCAGCATCATGTTATGGGGGTGCTGTGCTGCAGGAGGGACTGGTGCACTTCACAAAATAGATGGGGAGGGAAAATTATGTGGCTATATTGAAGCAACATCTCAAGACCTCAGTCAGGAAGTTAAAGCTTGGTTGCAAATGGGTCTTCCAAATGGACAATGACCCCAAGCATGATTCCAAAGTTGTGGCAAAATGGCTTAAGGACAACAAAGTCAAGGTATTGGAGTGGCCATCACAAAGCCCTGACCTCAATCCCATAGAAAATGTGTGGGCAGATCTGAAAATGCCTGTGCAAGCAAGGAGGCCTACAAACCTGATTCAGTTACACCAGCTCTGTCAGGAGGAATGGGCCAAAATTCACCCAACTTATTGTGGGAAGCTTGTGGAAGGCTACCCAAAATGTTTGACCCAAATTGAGTGTAGGTAAACTTCTGACCCACTGGGAATTTGATGATAGAAATAAAAGCTGAAATAAATAATTATCTCTACTATTATTCTGACATTTCACATTCTTAAAATAAAGTGGTGATCCTAACTGACCTAAGACAGGGAATTTTTACTTCCGACTTCAACTGTATATACAGTGAGGGAAAAAAGTATTTGATCCCCTGCTGATTTTGTACGTTTGCCCACTGAGGGAGCTGAAGGTTCGAGTTGCCAAACGTCAGCCTCGAAACCTTAATGACTTGGAGAAGATCTGCAAAGAGGAGTGGGACAAAATCCCTCCTGAGATGTGTGGAAACCTGGTGGCCAACTACAAAAAACGTCTGACCTCTGTGATTGCCAACAAGGGTTTTTTCACCAAGTACTAAGTCATGTTTTGCAGAGGGGTCAAATACTTATTTCCCTCATTAAAATGCAAATCAATTTATACAAATTTTCACATGCGTTTTTCTGGATTCTTTTGTTGTTATTCTGTCTCTCACTGTTCAAATAAACCTACCATAAAAATTATAGACTGATCATTTCTTTGTCAGTGGGCAAACGTACAAAATCAGCAGGGGATCAAATACTTTTTTCCCTCACTGTATATACACACACCTCAGTGTTTTGGCATGTTGACATGAATTGACCAGTTGGTTGAGTTCTTTTAAAGAATTCACCCATTTAAAAAATTGTGATTACTAACTTGTCTCATCATTGCACCTCCCCAATGGGCTCTGGGGAGGCGAAGGTCGAGTCGTGCATCCCCCGAAACATGGCCCGCCAAGCTGCACTTCTTAGGACCAGCTCGCTTAACCCGGAAGCCAGCTGCACCAATGTGTCGGAGGAAACACTGTTCAACTGACGACCGGAGTCAGCCCGCAGGCACCTGGCCAGCCACAAGGAGTCGCTAGAGCGCGATGAGCCAAGTAAAGCCCCCCCGGCCAAACCCTACCCTAACCTGGATGACACTGGGCCAATTGTGCGCCGCCCTATGGGACATCCGATTGTAGTGACGCCACAACGCTGCCTTAGACCGCTGCGCCACTCGGAGGCCCCGAATTCACACATTTTGACCCCAAAAATATTATACAGCATTTATATTTGGAGTAATTAACACTGTGAAAACCAACCCCAGTCTCCCCAAAAGTGTTTTTTAAGATGAAGATATGCACTTCATATTTGTGTTTTGAGGTCTCCTGTGACCTTTAGACTGTCCTTAGACTGTCTTGCTCAGAGTAAAAACACTCTCCTCTTGGGGAAAGTTTCTGTCTAGGGACTTTTTCAAAGAAAACTCACTTGACAGATTTAAGAAGGATCAATTTCAGCCTAAACTAAAACCAAAGCTCTTTGTCTTGTGAGGCTTTGGGAATCCAGGCTCCTTCAATAAACAGAACACAGTCTGGAGTCGCTACCTCTTAAGCACACAACGCTTTCATGTTGTGTGTGTTTTCATGGTATGTGTCTTCCTTCACTGTGTGTGTTCAGTGTGTGTTCAGTATGTGTCATCACTGTGTGTCTTCAGTGTGTGTCTTCACTGTGTGTGTTCAGTGTGTGCGCTGTCACAGGATGACACCTCTCAAAGTAGAGAGAAAATCAAATGAGGAAAAGTCACTGTTCCACATTACCTACATAAGGATGGCATTTGCCGTATGTTTGATGAGAAACTGCATATTGCAAATGTACGCTCCCTTACTAGACGTCCGAAATTGTTTCTAAAATAGGCCGACGGCGTCGGGCCGTGCCCCACGGCCAAATCTTCCAGGAAGTCATCAAACGAACTTTCTCGGACATTCGGTGTCCGTTTAATAAAATAAATTCATTTTTGTCATTTTTCCGCCCTTCAGGTTTATCCCACCAGATGGCGAACGCCTTCTTATTGCAAATGTACAAAACATACACCTAATTGACATGGCTTTTTCTCCTAAACGGAAAAGACTT
>QNTS01004179.1:18702-34798 GCA_003317085.1 Hucho hucho | reverse complement strand
ATAAGTGTCCTTCCATTCTAAATGGCTTTTCTCCAGTGCTGCTCTGAATGTTAAAGTGACACACCTTTGATAATTCATAACGCGTCCATGAACGTATGGCTTTGAGTGTAACAGGCTTCGCACATGAGGTCCATACAGCTAGCTAAATTAATAATAGCTAGCCTAGTTCTGTTAGATAATAAAAGACACAGCTGAAAAGGTTTTGGAGACGCAGGTCATCTGTTTGATAATATTAATAAGAAAGCCTGTTACCCTTGAAATATGCAAAGCTATCCGGCATGAAAAATACATTGATAGCAAGCCAGCTAGATTAGCTAGCTAGCTAATATTGAACAATATTTTAGCCGGTAAGCCAAAAAGCAATTCCCATATGTGTCACGTGTGCTCCCTCTCCGGCCTCTAGGTCACCAGGCTGCTCGTTATGGCACACACCTGTCACCAGCGTTACGTGCATAATGACACTCACCTGGACTCCATCCCCTCCTTGATTATCTGCCCTTTATATGTCACTCCCTTTGGTTTCTTCCCCAGTCATCATTGTTCCTGTTTCATGGCGGTGCGCTGTTCGCGTTTCTTGTTTTGTTCATGTATTTATTTAACGTATTCACTCCCTAAACTTGCTTCCCCACTCTCACCGTACATCGTTACAGAATGACGACTCCACAAAGGGAAACATTAGGGAGTTTTTTCCAAACCGTAGCTACCTGGGAGGCCTCAGCCGGTTTGTCGGGTTCCCCTGCCTCAGCTGGCTCGGCGGGTTTCCATACCTCAGGGGGATTGATAGGCTCCCATGCCTCAGCTGGTGAACAGGTTCCCGTACCTCGACCGGGGCAATTGAGGAGGTCTCAGCCGGCTCATCAGGCTCTCACGGCTCAGCCGGTTCGTCAGGTTTCTGCGCCTCAGCGGAGGCGACCGGTCTGCTGCAGATTCCCGGGATCATCCCTTTCGTTGGTGTCCTGCGGCTGGAGCTGAACGCACCGGAGAGGGGGTACTGTCACGTGTGCTCTCTCTCCGGCGCTCTAGGTCGTCATGCTCCCGCGCCTCAGCCGGATCGACAGGTTCCCGCGCCTTAACTTCTTAGGGATGAGCACACGAGGTGACCGTTTTGGAGAGCCTGGCGTTCCCAAAGTAAAATGCCTCCCATTCAGGCCCAGAAAATAGGATATGCACATATTTGGTACCATTGGATAGGAAATACTCTGCATTTTCCAAAACTGTTAACCATTTGTCTGTGAGTAAAACAGAACGGATATGGCAGGCGAAACCCCGAGGAATTTCTGTCCTGGAAAAAGTGGTTTTCACAGAGTGCCTCATTTGGAACCCCTCCCTCATGAAAATGCCCTTATAAGGGCATATGAATGCAGTACCGATCGCTTCCTCTGGATGTCAACAGTCTCGAGAAAGTGTTTTGATTCTGTTTGGATGAACTAGAGCAGAGAAGAAGAGGAAATCAGGAAGTGTCTCTTTGGAAGTCTATAGGACTGGACGCACGCTCTCGGGAAGCGCGCACTGTGTTTTTTTCCGTCTTTAGAGCTCAGTTTATATTCCAGTTGATTTATTATAGTAAATATACGTAAAAGTGTTCCTAAGGATACATTTAAAACTATGTTTGATTGATCTTGGACAAGTTTATAGGTATAAGATGAACGAGTTCTCGTCACGTTTCAACGCGCGAACCAAATGGAGATTTATGGATAAAATACATGACTTTTTCTAACAAAAGAACCATGGATTGTCTTCGTTGGACACTTAGGAAGACCTCAGCAGAAGTTCTTCAACAGGTAATTGATTTGTTTTCGCTGTGAAATGTGTTTTCTGTGAACCGTGGAGGCTTATGAAATTATGGTAATGGCAAAAATATGTTAGGTGCTACCCTCAAACAATCAAATGTTGTGCTTTCGCCGTAAAGCCTTTTTGAAATCTGACAACGCTGTGATATTGCCAAGAAACAGAGCTTTTGATGAGTATGGAACACTTGTATATTGGTGGATGTTTAATAATTCAACTTTTGGATTTTGGATTTGGCGCCTCACATTTCACTGGGTAGTGTCGGGAGTGGGGCGCTAGCGCCCCAGCAATCCCCAAGAGGCTACCAGAGGCGCTCCTGATCCCCGGGATCGTCATCTTGGTCGGCGTCCTGCGGCTGGAGCCGAGCGTTGGGGAGGGGGTGCTGTCACGTGTGCTCCCTCTCCGGCCTCTAGGTCGCCAGGCTGCTCGTTATGTTGCACACCTGTCACCAGCTTTACATGTATAATGACTCCATCACCTCCTTGATTACCTGCCCTTTATATGTCACTCCCTTATGTTTCTTCCCCAGTCGTCATTGTTCCTGTTTCATGTCGGTGCGCTGTTTGTGTTTCTTGTTTTGTTCATTTATTTATTAAGCATATTCACTCCCTGAACTTGCTTCCCGACTATCACCGTACATTGTTACAATATGTCTGTTTTCTTCTTCTCAAACGTAAAACACTTTGTGGTGTATTTGTCCTAAACTCTAGAACAGGGTTCCCCATTGTGGTTTTCTCCCCTCGCCCCAAGTTTTCTGAGCAAAATAATAATAATTGTTGGACATAAAATACTTTAAAAACACCAGGAAATCAGCTCCAAATGATTTTAATTTAAGAAATCTGTTCCAAAGTATTCCCAGACATAATAGAAAGACACGTGTGATTGTATTCAAATGTAAGCAAGGTTTGAAATGATTATGTTTTAGTCAAACATTATATCTGTTTGGACATTTTGCGGTTAATTTGCAGTCTACAAATTATTTGTAATTATGTTCAGGCCCCCCAACCATCCGCTCATTAAAAAATCGGACCATTGCTGAATCTAGTTGATGACACCTGCTCTAGAAAGTCACAAATTGAGTAAAATATTATGTCACGGAAGCACTATCTTACATTTGTTTTTAAGGAAACAACATCTCTGGCTGTTCTCTGCTCATACTGTCTGAAATTAGACTACTGTTTAACCCTGTTTAATCCAAACAGAAACCTTAGCTGGTCAAATCTGAGGAGCGGGGCTTTCCCCCATATAGAAGCAAGGAAACATCCTGTCAGTAAATCTGTGTTGATAATTGTGGATGTGTTTGTTTCTCACAGTATCAGTAAAGGATACTTGTCCTCGCCACAGTCCAGCACCCCGCCGATCCTCTGGATATTTAAATAATATTGCGAAGGTATGTATTTACCATCACGTAAGATTACACACCAGAATCCATCTATTGTGGATGCTCTGACTGCTTCCTTTCTTAGGACAGACTCTCTGGCCACTCCAATCATCCAGTTGTCATTGTCTCCAACATCCACCTCCCAGCAGTCCTGAGGTAAACCCCTCCTCTTCCTCCCTCAGCCTGGCTAGCCTGGCCTCCTCCTCTCTCAGGAACTGGTGCAGCTTCTCAAACTCCTCCTTTATCATCCTCTCTGGCTGCTGAGCCTGGGTCTTGATGTGATCAACCATCTTTTCACTTGTATATTTGCATTCAGTGTAAGAGTCCAATTTCTCGTGCAACACCTCCAGTGGGGTATTTATCTCCTCCTGTTGGAGACACAACCAAAGACGAATCAGGGTCATGATACAATGTTGTTGTTTTTTACTATGGGGCATATCTTATTAAGACTGGATTAGATTGGCAAGGATGATCTCTAGAGGACCTCCGTCTGCAGACAGGACAGTTCTGGGACCCTCATGACCTCCAGGCCTCCTCCAGGCAGGCCTTACAGAAGCTGTGGCCACAGGAAAGAATGACAGGTTCCTTGGAGATGTCACAGGGAGATTGCTGGTTGCCATCGCGGTTTCAAAGCTGTGTGCCGTGGTGTGAGTGTATGTGTCAGGGCAACTCCGTCGAACAATAGACTATAACTCTCACTTTCACAAAAATGAAACAAATTTGACTTATAAATAAAAAAATTAAAGCTAAACCAAAGCAACATAATTCTACACTTAGATTCCTTTCAGCAGCTTTACCTAATGCAGGTATTAGAGACGATATGTAATCTTTCAGAGAGGATTGGGAAGGTATTTCCTCATTGCTGTCGTGTGTGTGTGAGTGTGTATGTGGGTGGCTGGGGCTTTTCATAGGAGGGTGTGGCGAGGCAGACAGGTAGACAATCAGGTTAAACAGGGTCAAAGGTACGAGGGGGTGGAGACTGTTTGATATGGGGAAAACAAAGTGTGTGTGTGTCAATGAAGAGGCTTTGTGGACTACATGTACACAAGGGACAACAATGCATTTCGGGCTAAAGAAAGCCCCATTAACTGACTAAGATGGCGCTCAAGCAGGTTCCATTTTATTTTGTGAAGATAACACTACTGTAACATAATATTTTGTTCATAGACAGTAGAGCTCATTGAGTTTAGGACAGATACACCATTCATTGTTTTATGATCGAGAAGTAGAAAACGGGCCTATGGGAATTGGTTTTGACTAGTTTGCGGCTAGGGTATTTGTAAATATACTGTAGCTAGCTAAGCTAGCTGGCTTGCTAACAATGTACTGTTTATGCAGAATCACCTTGCCTATTTCAAGGCTAACAGGTTTTCTTTTAAATCTTTCCTTATCTAACAGAACCAGGCTAGCTTTTATTAACTTAGCTACAGTGGGCTCCAAAATTACTGGCACCCCTGACTGGCAATGCACAAACAATACTTAAAAAAATATAAACAATATAATTATAGAGATAAACTAAAAATACCAACGTGAGAAATACTGTACTTTATTAACGTTTCAATGGAACCCACCGAACGTAGAGTTTTGGACTCTACGTTCGCTCTGCTGTCTCTCCGGTGGAGGATTCGACGCCGGGTACTTCCTGGTTTCACGGACTTGGGATTTCCCCTTGCTACACTCACCTTCACGGAGGATCTGGCTTACCCCATTCAGTCCCTGCGCTACTAAGACTCAGACTGTTCTTGCTACGCTGTCATCCTTGTTTGCTTCATTAAATGTTTAACTTCACTCGCTATTGAATCCTCTGTTTTTTCACGTGACAGTTTCATGATCCTGCTGTCCACTCTCCATCTCTGCTAGTCACTCTTCAAGTGATGCCAGGTGTAACATGACCATCAGTGTTATGTCATCCTTTAAAAAGCTTTTGTGAAATGTATGCATTGTGATGTGATTATAATCAAAAAAGTAATTATATACGTTTGTTACATTCAGTGAAGTTGACTCCTTATGGGTAGTTAAACCAAACAGATCCCAAGCCAAGCAACACTACTGCAAATCGGACTCCGCTAACTATCTAGCTAGCTGCCCTTCAACTAATACCAGCATGATGTTTTTCCTCAAAAGTTTTCCCCAAAGTTAGAAAGAGCTATAAAGTTCTCCCTGTGAGTATAAAGTTTGAAAATAAATGTTTAGTTTCAACTATACTAAACAAAAATATAAACGCAACATGTAAAGTTTTGGTCAGAAATGTTCCAGAAAGATTGTCAGAAATGTTCCATACGCAAAAAAAAAGCTTATTTCTCTCAAATTTTGTGCACAACTTTGTTTACATCCCAGTTAGTGAGCATTTCTCCTTTGCCAAGATAATCCATCCACCTGACAGGTGTGGTATATCAAGAAGCTGTTTAAACAGCGTGATCATTACACAGGTGCACCTTTTACTGGAGGCAATAAAAGGCCACTCGAAAATGAGCAGTTTTGTCACAACACAATGCCACAGATGTCTCAAGTTTTGA
Organism: Hucho hucho; assembly: GCA_003317085.1. Taxonomy (NCBI): domain Eukaryota; kingdom Metazoa; phylum Chordata; class Actinopteri; order Salmoniformes; family Salmonidae; genus Hucho; species Hucho hucho. The sequence goes on along the minus strand of QNTS01004179.1, from coordinate 29,113 downwards.
GGGAGCGTGCAATTGCCATGCTGACTGCAGGAATGTCCACCAGAGCTGTTGCCATAAGCCGCCTCCAACGTCTTTTAAGATAATTTGGCAGTACATCCAACCAGCCTCACAACCACAGGCCACGTGTGGTGAAGAATATTTTTGTCTGTAATAAAGAACTCATTCTGATTGGCTGGACCTGGCTCTCCGGTGGGTGGGCCTATGCCCTCCCAGGCCCATCCATGGCTGTGCCCCTGCCCAGTCATGTGAAATCCATAGATTAGGGCCTAATGTATTTATTTAAATTGACTGATTTCCTTTTATAAACTGTAATTCAGTAAAATCTTTGAAATTGTGGCGTTTTTATGTTTTTGTTCAGTACACTGTAGTTAAATATGTTTGAAATAAGAACATTTAATGAGTATATTATTTATAAATGTTGTTAGTTTGTGGAGATCGTTTTGTGCAAACTTTCCTTTAACCCTCTCCTCAGATGACACAGCGTTTGTGGAGGCGGTAAAGGTGCTGCTGACCTGGGTGGAACGCGGTGAGGTGAACCGTCGTAACGCCAACAACTTCTACTCCATGATCCAGTCGTCCAACAGCCACATCCGCCAGCTGATGAGTCAGAAGGCCACCCACGAGAAGGAGTTGGAGGTGGCCAAGGACAAGTTCAAGACTGCCTTGTCTGGCATCCTGGCACAATGTGAGTACACACCAGGCTGACACACACACGCACAGAGAACCATGTCCCACACAACAGGGTCAGGGTCAACATCGAATCACATTGTCCCTCTAAACGTTCTCCACCCTCAAGTGATTTTCATGTCACAAGTTCACCACTTACAGGTCAGTGCTCCATACATGATGGACCAAATACCCAGGGACATGGAACAGAGATGGTCTTTTCTGCAAACACACACTCACACACATGCATGGCTGCACACAAACAGAGGATAGCACTTCTGTAGACCCCCTCTATGGGATTACTCTTTGTAGGAGTAGATTTGGGGCAGTTTGCCTGCTAAAGGCCAGTGATGGCAGCAATAACACTGAACAGGTTATTTAGGGAGCCGTTAGCTACCTCTCTTAGCCCATCATCATTAGGCCCAGAGTGGCCACTTCTCTCTATGAATGTGTGGCTGTTCCATTGACATCAACAGGTGAGTGATACTTACACACACACACAAACACACACATACACAAACTCTCAGAGAATTAGTAAAAAATGTGATTTCCTGTGTTTTATATATATTTCCACACCATTAGGTTGGAATAATACTGTGAAATCGTAAAAATGATAATATTGCTCTTTTAGTGTAAGAGCTATTTGAAAAAAAGTCTGCCTGAAATTTCAGCCTGTTTTGTTGGGATGGAGTCTTGGCCTGCCTGGTGACATCACCAGATGGTAAATTAGTTAATAGACCATTAAGAAAGACAGTTCCAAACCTCTGCCAATAACAGCTAGATTTCAGTTTTCCCTTCCCCATGCAGACCACTCCCATACAAGTCTTATAAAAATTGATCTTTGCTATTAAGCTACTTTTGTTTCTTTTTGAGCATTTTAATTGAAAACAATTATAGTAAGTAACTGTAAAAACGTCTGCATTGGACCTTTAAGACCCTAGTTGTCTGTCAAAGGTGTGATGGAGTCATATACAGACAATTGTCTCTCAGCAGCCTTTCTGCTACCTCCTCCTCCAGCCCTGAATTAAAGCTGTTCTCTCTCTCTCTCTCTCTCTCTCACAACTGTTCACCAGGAGACAACATCCCAAAGGGAGCAGAAAATAATCTAGTTTTAGAAACCTGCTTCACCTTGCTCTGTGACAGCCTGTCTGTACCTTACAGCTTTGACAGCCGGCGCACAAAAACAAATATTTAACACAACCGTCACACACACTCACTGTGGGGGTGGAGTGAAAAAATATACATGAGGTTTTATGCAGCCTGTGAGGGGTTAGCAATAGCATGGCATTGTAGTTAGCTGCATGACATTTCAGTGGTGAACATCACAGATTGACATAGAGTTCATGCAGCCTCATATTGTATCATCATTGATATTCCACAGACAGTTTCTTCTCAGACTGGACAAAACAGACATACAGAATGACAGTAAAATAAAAGCATGCTGTGTTTCACCAATATGTTTCAGGAAGGGTTGATACTGGATAAAGAAGGTAGGTTAATGTGTTTGTCTCTAAATCTTTCTTTTCCCACATTGGTAGATTATATATACCTGTATGTCCTTTGTCCATGGCCAGGGAGTAATAGGTTCACCTATGGTTGTGTCACATTGGCTGAATGCAAAAACAACTCCAAGCCCCTACCTTCAAGGCACTTGTGTAAGTATTGGAAAGCTATAAGCCACATAATGAAAACTCCACCCAGCCAATCAAGACTGCAAGATGGAGCTACTGTATGACCATATTGATTATACCTATGTGATTCCTTCAAATCTCCACAAGTGCTAGGGGTTGTTTCAGGACAGGGCTTTTGGCTTTAGCCAATCAGAAAGCTAACACTCTCCGGGGTACGCTGTGTAGGCTCCAAACTCCTCTGGTTAACTTTAGCCTGTATTGGTCTGTGGACAGCTGATCTGAAGGAACCCACTCAGCCATAGAATCAAAGTAAGTAACACCTCTCTACATGAAACAACTGGAACTGAAGGAAGAAATTAAATGAGTCATATTAATGATTGAAAAGGCCAAAAGGGGAAATGTAGAGCTGACCTGATTCACAACTGCCAATGCTAAGAGCATGTATGAGTTCAGATATCTTTGGTGATACACCACCTACAGTAGTGTGCATACTGAGTACTGTGTTAGTATGGGTATTGGGATATACCACATAATTGGTTCCAGTTTATACTGTAATACAAATATTGGAAAGAGCAAAGTGGGTCTCTACTCTCCCCCCCCCTCTCTTTCTCTCTCTCTTTCTCTCTCTCTCGCTCTGTATCTCGTTGTCTTTTAAAGGCCACCATCCTCCATCACAATAATCCACACAAACACTTAGTTTTATTCATGAGTTTGTCTTTCTCTGTGGTTCCACATATACAAATGTAAACACAGAGTTTGGTGACCTGGGAGGCAGGTTCACACTGTCGTTCTGTGAACAAAAGACACATCCATATTTACCAGACTTTCTTACAGCTGCACATTGGAATCCATAGACTTTCTTTTTCCAAATGCAATATAATGCAATATCACACATTCCTACATTTGGCATTGGTAGTTGTCACCTTATGTTGAATGGTACCTTTAGAAAGATCCCTTAACAATGCTCCTTTCTGCTCTGAAGCGAGTTATTCAAACAGAGGATGCATCCTAAATGGCACCCAATTCCCTTTAAAGTGCACTATACTATACATATGGGCCCTGGTCAAAAGTAGTGCCCTGCATAGGGAATATGGTGCCATTTGGACTTAAACAAGGCTCTATTCATGAATGTCAGAGAACAGAAATCTCCTCTCAGTTAAATGAGATCCATTCGCAGCTGAAGGATTTATGAACCACAACGCCCTGCTTCATATTTCACTCAGGATGATGTTTATAGAAGATGACAATCATTTCACAGTTGGATTTGTATCAGCATACATCATGTTTGGTGGATGGCACTCGGTCTACATGCCGCTGCATATTTCATCTAGGAGATTAACCTGCTTGACAGAAAGTGAATGGTCTCATTTACAGTAGACATGCTGGCATGTGCACACACAAAGCCCTAGATGGAGCCCTACAAATAACACCAAAGAACATGCACTTATCCATCCTCTATCTCTCGGACTCACACACACACATAAAAACGTGAGGCCACACCCTTGTACACTTTGCTCTCCCCTGCCTTCCCCATCTAGCTTCCCAATCAAATTAGAGGATTCTGAGAAGCCACTATTGATCTAGACACGCTCCTTCCTTCCTTCCCTCTCTCCCTCCTTCTCTACATCTCTGCAAAGGCCACAACTCTGGTGGCCTTGTTCACTTCCCCCGGGGTTCATTAAGACCCCTCTGACAAAAAGAGAGTCCTTCAACATGGCCTGTACCCATACACAACAATAGAGAGATGCATTTTATCACACCAAAGGAGATGTTTGCCATCTTCAGCTGCAGTGACACTGGGGAAGTTTTAATGCTTGATAAAGTTATCTATTGTGTGTTGTGAGTTATTGTACAGCCCATGCTATTGATATGGGACCATATGAAATTATTGCCTGGTACAATCTATGAATGTGTGGCTGTTCCATTGACATCAACAGGTGAGTGATACTTACAAACACACACACACACACACACACAAACTCTCAGATAATTAGTAAAACATGTGATTTCCTGTGTTTTATATATATTTCCACACCATTAGGTTGGAATAATACTGTGAAATCATAAAAATGATAATATTGCTCTTTTAGTGTAAGAGCTATTTGAAAAAAAGTCTGCCTGAAATTTCAGCCTGTTTTGTTGGGATGGAGTCTTGGCCTGCCTGGTGACATCACCAGATGGTAAATTAGTTAATAGACCATTAAGAAAGACAGTTCCAAACCTCTGCCAATAACAGCTAGATTTCAGTTTTCCCTTCCCCATGCAGACCACTCCCATACAAGTCCTATAAAATTGATCTTTGCTATTAAGCTACTTTTGTTTCTTTTTGAGCATTTAGTAAGTAACTGTAAAAACATCTGCATTGGACCTTTAAGACCCTAGTTGTCTGTCAAAGGTGTGATGGAGTCATATACAGACAATTGTCTCTCAGCAGCCTTTCTGCTACCTCCTCCTCCAGCCCTGAATTAAAGCTGTTCTCTCTCTCTCTCTCTCTCTCTCTCTCTCTCTCTTCAATTCAATTCAATGGGCTTCATTGGCATGGGAAACATATGTTTACATTACCACAGCAAGTGAAATAGATAGGAGCCTGCTGGTATTAGTCTGGTCCTCCTGTAGCTTTCAGCACCCTCTTGTGTTTAGGACGGGCGCTCTGTGGTCACCTTGAGATATGGGGGGTTCCTTCTCCACCCCATCCCACCTCCCCCACTCTAGACACTGACCCAGAACAGACTGTAGTATAGAGCAGAATAGAACGTTAAAAACACATGAACATGAACATACAGTGAAGTGCCTTCCTACCTGATTCCACTTTCTCACTCCTCTGCTCCTTCCCACCCGCCCCCTCTCTCTCTGGACGGTAAACTGGCCCCTGCATCCCCTGCCACAGTTGAGCAGATTGTGTCTGTATTCCACGCTGCTTCCAAACAAAAGGCATGGGACCATTTCTCCAAAGCTCAACGCAAGAACCTGGACATGTGGTGCAAGCAAGCAGAGGTTGGTCCTTTACTTTTTCTACAGTTATTCACATCTTCTATTCATTTGGTGAAGTATAGTCTGAATGTGATTTAGTGTGTTTATGTGAGCATCCTTATCTCCCTCCCTCTTTCTTCAACTGCTTGTTTGTGGAGTTGATGGTGTTGTTTTTAGGGTATTCAACACTAGCTTCAGAATCAGGCTTAACACTAGCCTTAGCTTGTACTAACCTAGGAGTAAGGTAAACGCTAGAATTAGCCTAACAAACACTAGCCCAAGAGCTAATCTAATAACCCTGTATGCTTGGAAAGTGGATAAGTCACAAATGTCAAAATGTGAACATTAGTGGCATCACCATTTAAACCTACCAGTTTAAGCCAGCATACAGTGCATTCGGAAAATATTCAGACCCCTTTACTTTTATTTGTAATACATTTGCAAACATTTCTTAACATGTTTTTGCTTTGTCGTTATGGGGTATTATGTGTAGATTGATGAGGGAAAAAAAATATTTAAGCAATTTTAGAATATGGCGGTAATGTAACAAAATGTGGAAAAACTCAAGGGGTCTGAATACTTTCCGAATGCACTGTATATTTGGTAGCAAAGAAAGGTGCGGTAGCTAACTAGCTGTAAATAGTGAATTAATCAATCAATCAAATGTATTTATGAAGCCCTTTTTATATCAGATGATGTCACAAAGTGCTGTACAGAAACCCACCCAAAAACCCCAAACAGCAAGCAATGCAGATGTAGAAGCACGGTGGCTAGGAAAAACACCCTAGGAAGAAACCTAGAGAGGAACCATACTCCGAGGGATGGCCAGTCCTCTTCTGGCTGTGCCGGGTGGAGATCATAACAGAACATGGCCAAGATGTTCAAACGTTCATAGATGACCAGCAGGGTCAGATGAGACAGGAGGGGTCGGGAGACACTGGCCCTGTCCGACGATACTCCCAGACAGCGCCAAACAGACAGAATATAACCCCACCCACTTGGCCAAAGCACAGCCCCCACACCACTAGAGGGATATCTTCAACCACCAACCTACTACCCTGAGACAATGCAGAGTATAGCCCACGAAGATCTCCCCCATGACACGAACCCAAGGGTGCGCCAACCTGGACAGGAAGGTCACGTCAGTGACTCAACCCACTCATGTGACGCACCCCTCCTAGGGACGGCATGGAAGAGCACCAGTAAGCCAGTGACTGAGCCCCCGTAATAGGGTTAGAGGCAGAGAATCCCAGTGGAGAGAGGGGAACCGGCCAGGCAGAGACAGCAAGAGCGGTTCGTCGCTCCAGTGCCTTTCCGTTCACCTTCACACCTTTGGGCCAGACTACACTGAATCATAGGACCTACTGAAGAGATGAGTCTTCAATAAAGACTTAAAGGTCGAGACCGAGTCTGCGTCTCTCACATGGATAGGCAGACCATTCCATAAACATGGAGCTCTAAGCTGTTTGGGTACGTGTAGGTATTTACAGCAGGACCCAATCAGAAGATAGGTAGGAGCAAGCCCATGTAATGCTTTGTAGGTTAGCAGTAAAACCTTGAAATCAGCCCTAGCCTTAACAGGAAGCCAGTGTCGAGAGGCTAGCACTGGAGTAATATGATATTTTTTTGGGGGTTCAATTCAAGATACTAGCAGCTGTGTTTAGCACTAACTGAAGTTTATTTAGTGCTTTATCCGGGTAGCCGGAAAGTAGAGCATTGCAGTAGTCTAATCTAGAAGTGACAAAAGCATCCCCTTCCACGGGACGGTTGAGCTAATGTAGGCTAATGCGATTAGCATGAGGTTGTAAGTAACAAGAACATTTCCCAGAACATAGACATATCTGACATTGGCAGAAAGCTTAAATTCTTGTTAATCTAACTGCACTGTCCAATTTACAGTAGCTATTACAGTGAAAGAATACCATGCTATTGTTTGAGGAGAGTGCACAATTCTGAACATGAAAAGTTATTAATAAACAAATTAGGCACATTTGGGCAGTCTTGATATAACATTTTGAACAGAAATGCAATGGTTCATTCGATCAGTCTAGAACTTTGCACATACACTGCTGCCAATCTAGTGGCCAAAATCTAAATTGCACCTGGGCTGGTATAATACATTATGGCCTTTCTCTTGCATTTCAAAGATGATGGTACAAAAAAAATACAAACAGTTTTTCTTTCGTATTATCTTTTACCGGATCTATTTTGTTATATTCTCCTACATTCCTTTCACATGTCCACAAACTTCTAAGTGTTTCCTTTCAACTGGTACCAAGAATATGCATTTCCTTGCTTCAGGGCCTGAGCTACAGGCAGTTAGATTTGGGTATGTCATTTTAGGCAAAAATTTTCTGCATCATTTTTGGACAGAAAGTTTCAGATTTTTGCAATGTTACGAAGATGGAAAAAAGCTGTCCTTGAAATATTCTTGATATGTTAATCAAAAGAGAAATCAAGGTCCAGAGTAATGCCGAGGTCCTTCACAGTTTTATTTGAGATGACTGTACAACCATCAAGATTAATTGTTAGATTCAACAGAAGATCTCTTTGTTTCTTGGGACCTAGAACTAGCATCTCTGTTAGCTAGCCAAAGTTACTTACAGTTAGTTAGCAACTGCTCCTATACACTCTTTTGCTAGCTGATGACGAGGTGTCTCCAGTTGTGTTAGCAAATGACACAATCTGTCACGACTTCCACCGAAGTTGCCTCCTCTCCTTGTTCGAGCGGCGTTCGGCGGTCGACGTCACCGGCTTTCTAGCCATCGCCGCTCAGTTATATATATTTGTTCCTTTGCTTTTGTCTTGTTCACCTCGCACCTGGTTTGTATTCCAGTGATTGTGGCATGTATTTATTCCTGTGAATTATGTCATGTCGTTGTGTGGAATTATTCTTTGTTACGTGTGTGTGTAGAACCACGCTCGTTTCTCCGGGTAACGTTTGTTCACCCGTATTTGTATTTTGTAACATTTGTTGGACTGTGTTTAGTCATAGCGCTAGACACTTTATTGTAGTGGCCTAGGATAGTTGACGCATTGTTGCGTTCCTTCCTTTTGTTTTCCTATGCCATTAAAGTGTGCGCCTTTACGACACCTTCCGCTCTCCTGCACCTGATTTCACCCCAGTAGCGCACACCGTGACAGAATTCCACACCAATTATGGAATCAGCAGGAGCCGGTACTCCAGCCCTTGGAGTTGAGGAGCGTGTCCAAGAACACTCTGTCATGCTCCAAAAACTCGAAACAATGATGGATCGAGTTGTCCAGACTGGACGGATTGGAGAGACATCCGGATCCCTCCTTGGCATTCATAGTAGAGGTGGACGTGTCCGAGGCTGGGATAGGAGCCGTGCTATCTCAGCACTCGGGCACGCCACCAAAGNTCAGTACGTTCCGCTTGCTGTCCGTGACCAGTTGTTGAATTGGGTCCACACGTCACCCTCCTCTGGTCATCCGGGGATCGGTCGGACGGTGCGTTGTCTGACTGGGAAGTACTGGTGGCCCACCTTGGCAAAGGACGTGAGGGTTTATGTTTCCTCCTGTTCGGTGTGCGCTCAGTGTAAGGCTCCGAGACACCTACCCAAAGGTAAATTACATCCCTTACCCGTTCCACAACGGCCCTGGTCGCACCTGTCGGTGGATTTTCTAACGGATCTTCCACTTTCACAGGGAAACACTACGATCCTGGTCGTTGTGGACCGTTTCTCTAAGTCCGGTCGTCTCCTCCCTCTGCCCGGTCTCCCTACGGCCCTACAAACTGCGGAGGCCTTAGTTACACACGTCTTCTGGCACTACGGGGTACCAGAGGATATAGTGTCTGATCGGGGTCCCCAGTTCACTTCGAGAGTCTGGAGGGCGTTTATGGAGCGTCTGTGGGTCTCGATCAGCCTTACCACGGGTTTCCACCCCGAGAGTAACGGGCAGGTGGAGAGAGTTAACCAAGAAGTGGGCAGGTTTCTGCGGTCCTACTGCCAGGACCGGCCGGGAGAGTGGGCAGCGTTCGTGCCCTGGGTAGAGATGGCACAGAACTCACTCCGACACTCATCCACTAACCTCTCCCCCTTTCAGTGTGTATTGGGGTATCAGCCGGTTCTGGCACCATGGCATCAGAGTCAGACCGAGGCTCCTGCGGTGGACGATTGGTTCAGGCGCGCTGAGGAGACATGGAAAGCTGCCCATGATCACCTCCAGCAGGCCGCACTGCGCCAAAAGACCAGCGAGGACCGTCACCGCAGTGAGACCCCGGTGTTCGCACCAGGGGACAGGGTCTGGCTCTCGACCCGAAACCTGCCCCTACGCCTGCCCTGCCGGAAGCTGGGTCCGTGGTTTGTGGGGCCATTTAAAGTCCTGAGGAGAGTGAATGAGGTGTGTTACAGGTTACAGCTTCCTCCCGATTAACATATTAACCCCTCATTCCATGTGTCTCTCCTCAGGCCGGTGGTGGTTGGTCCGCTCCAGGAATCTGAGGTGCGGGAGGTTCCCTCACCCCCTCTGGACATTGAGGGGGCCCCGGCGTACGCCGTTCGTTCCATCCTGGATTCGAGGCGTCGGGCGAGGGGCCTTCAGTACCTCGTGGAGTGGGAGGGGTATGGTCCGGAGGAGAGGTGCTGGGTCCCGGTGGCTGATGTGTTGGACCCTGAACTGCTGCAGGATTTCCACCGTCGCCGACCGGATCGCCCTGCTCCCTGCCCTCCGGGTCGGCCCCGAGGCCGGTGTCGGCGCACCGCTGGAGCCGCGGGTCAGGGGGGGGGGGTACTGTCACGACTTCCACCGAAGTCGCCTCCTCTCCTTGTTCGAGCAGCGTTCGGCGGTCGACGTCACCGGCTTTCTAGCCATCGCCGCTCAGTTATATATATTTGTTCCTTTGCTTTTGTCTTGTTCACCTCGCACCTGGTTTGTATTCCAGTGATTGCGGCATGTATTTATTCCTGTGAATTATGTCATGTCGTTGTGTGGAATTATTCTTTGTTACGTGTGTGTGTAGAACCACGCTCGTTTCTCCGGGTAACGTTTGTTCACCCGTATTTGTATTTTGTAACATTTGTTGGACTGTGTTTAGTCGTAGCGCTAGACACTTTATTGTAGTGGCCTAGGACAGTTGACGCATTGTTGCGTTCCTTTCTTTTGTTTTCCTATGCCATTAA
>QNTS01004177.1:18435-32598 GCA_003317085.1 Hucho hucho | reverse complement strand
TCTAGTCCTGTTTATCATTCTGTTATCTCCCACTTAGTCTAGTCCTGTTTATCATTATGTTATCTCCCCCTAGCCTCCTAGTCATGGTTATCATTCTGCTATTTCCCCCCTAGTCTAGTAATGTTTATCATTCTGTTATCTCCCCATATTCTAGTCCTGTTTATCATTATGCTATCTCCCCTTAGTCTAGTTCTGTTTATCATAATTTTATCTCCTCACTAGTCTAGTCCTGTTTATCATTCTGTTATCCCCCCTAGGCTAGTCATGTTTATCATTCTGTTATCTCCCATCCTAGTCTAGTACTGTTTATCATTCTGTTCTTCCCCACTAGTTTAGTCCTGTTTATCATTCTGTTATCTCCCCCAGCCTCCTAGTCATGTTTATCATTCTGCTATCTCCCACCTAGTCTAGTCCTGTTGATCATTCTGTTATCTCCCAGCCTCCTAGTCTAGTACTGTTTATCATTCTGTTATCTCTCCCTAGTTTAGTCCTGTTTATAATTCTGTTATCTCCCCCAGCCTCCTAGTCATGGTTATCATTCTGCTATTTCCCCCCTAGTCTAGTAATGTTTATCATTCTGTTATCTCCCCCCCGGTCTAGTCCTGTTTATCATTATGTTATCTCCCCTCTAGTCTAGTGCTGTTGATCATTCTGTTATCTCCCCCCTAGTCTAGTCATGTTTATCATTGTGTTATCTCCCCCCTAGTCTAGTTCTGTTTATCATTCTCTTATCTCTCCCCAGTCTAGTCTCGTTTATCATTCTGTTATCTCCCCCTAGTCTAGTCATGTTTATCATTCTGTTATCTCCCCCCTAGTCTAGTCTTGTTTATCATTCTGTTATCTCCCCCCTAGTCTAGTCTTGTTTATCATTCTGTTATCTCTCCCCAGTCTAGTCCTGTTTATCATTCTGTTATCTCTCCCTAGTCTAGTCCTGTTTATCATTCTGTTATCTCTCCCTAGTCTAGTCCCGTTTATCATTCTGTTATCTCTCCCCAGTCTAGTCCTGTTTATCATTCATTTATCTAACTCCCTAGTCTCCTAGGCTAGTCCAGCCAAAGTAGCATCATTAGCTTTGGCAAATGACCCACACAGCCATTGTGGTCCGGCCATGGCATGTTAGTGTGTCTTTTAACTGTGGCTAAACTGAGTCCATTCACTTGTAAAAGAGAGCCACCATTGGCAGATACTTGGCAAGTCAAACAGAGGAGGCTTTCACACGAGGAGGAAGGACCTTGGGGAAAAAAGACAAAAAAAAACATCACACCGCCTCAGACATTTCTTGGCGTTGAGGAAATATTCATAGTCACATTTGAGTTAACCTAACATAATGTGGGACACCCCTGTTTAGACTCTGAGGGTATGGGTTTTATTAGTTATCTGTAGCCTAATAATACAGCCCGATACAGCAGCCTAGTTGGGCAGTGAGGATTGAGGAAGCCCAGAAGTTCATTTTAGAGCAATGGGTTTAGGAGGAGGGCTGTTGTTTTGCGACCCTCTTTGTTCCGGGTGGAATTTGGGGGTTACGGGGCCAGTGGGGTCCTGCCCGTTCCTTTTAATCATGTTCGGAAGGAGTCCAATTCTTCCCAGAGAGGAGGAGTGACTCCTAAATTAGGAAGCAAATAAGTTTTCCCTTTTCTTATTGTGCTGTAATACAGAATATATTAAATATATTATAGATATAGACAATGTTATAATATAGACAGTAAGCAAAAACATCAAGACCGGACCACATGGACATAGGGGAGTCCCTATAAAACATGCGGACAGGACCACATGGACATAGGGGTCCCTATAAAACATCAGGACAGGACCACATAGACATAGTGGGTCTCTATTAAATATCAGGACAGGACTACATAGACATAGGGGGTCAGTATAAAACATCAGGACAGGACCACATGGACTTAGGGGTTCTATAAAACATCAGGGCAGAACCACATGGACTTAGGGGGTCTATAAAACATCAGGACAGAACCACATAGACATAGGGGTCCCTATAAAACATCAGGACAGGACCACCTAGACATAGTGGGTCTCTATAAAACATCAGGACAGGACCACATAGACATAGGGGGTTTCTATAAAACATCAGCAACACACAGACATAGTGGTCCCTATAAAACATCAGGACAGGACCACATAGACATAGTGGGTCTCTATAAAACATCAGGACAGGACCACATAGACATAGGGGGTCCCTATAAAACATCAGGACAGGACCACCTAGACATAGGGGGTTTCTATAAAACATCAGGAACACATAGACATAGTGGGTCTCTATAAAACATCAGGACCACATAGACATAGGGGTCAATTAAAACATCAGGACCACATGGACATAGTGGGTCAGTATAAAACATCAGGACAGGACCACCTAGACATAGGGGTCCCTATAAAACATCAGGACAGGACCACATGGACATAGGGGGTCCCTATAAAACATCAGGACAGGACAACATAGACATAGTGGGTCTCTATAAAACATCAGGACAGGACAACATAGACATAGGGGTCCCTATAAAACATCAGGACCAAATAGACATAGGGGTCCCTATAAAACATCAGGACCAAATAGACATAGGGGTCCCTATAAAACATCAGGACCACATAGACATAGGGGTCCCTATAAAACATCAGGACCAAATAGACAAAGGGGGTCAGTATAAAACCTCAGGACAGGACCACATAGACATAGAGGTCCCTATAAAACATCAGGACCACATGGACATAGTGGGTCGCTATAAAACATCAGGACCACATAGACATAGGGGTCGCTATAAAACATCAGGACCAAATAGACATAGGGGTCCCTATAAAACATCAGGACCAAATAGACATAGGGGTCCCTATAAAACATCAGGACCACATAGACATAGGGGTCCCTATAAAACATCAGGACCAAATAGACAAAGGGGGTCAGTATAAAACCTCAGGACAGGACCACATAGACATAGAGGTCCCTATAAAACATCAGGACAGGACCACATAGACATAGGGGGTTCCTATAAAACATCAGGACAGGACCACATAGACATAGGGGTCCCTATAAAACATCAGGACCAAATAGACATAGTGGGTCAGTATAAAACCTCAGGACAGGACCACCTAGACATCGGCGGTCAGTATATCAAAGTCAGGAACGTTTGTTTATTTTCCAGTTCAACCATATATATGACTAGTAATCTGGTAATCTGACTGAGCATGAAGTGTTGAGTGTAGTGTCCAACACAGAGACCTCACAGTCACCTGAAGTGTCAGTGTGAGGACTCTCTTATTGTATACTCTCTACTGAAGAGAAAACAGAGGAAAGACATCTGAATTAGGAAATTGCGATGCTTCATTGACATGTCATCGATCTGCATTAGTTTTAGAAACTCACACCACCCCGTTCAGTCAACAACTTGGCAGTTCTATAGATCGATCAGGGTTCGGCTACAATGGCTGTTTCCTGATTGCAGGGTTGAGCCGTGACAGAACACCTTTGCCCAAACCCAATGGTTGCTTGCCACGTCATCGACTATGCTTTACTGCACCAGATTGCTATAACATGTGATGGTTAGCTGACAGATAAAATACCTATACAGGTGATGTAAGATCTGGCATGTGTCAACAACACCTGGGCAGAGGAACGTGTCCACAATGTCCATAATGCTTACCATGTGAATACTCTGTGAATATGATTCCATTACAATGGATGGTTAGTGAGAGAGTGATTTCAGCATTGAACTTCATATTAGGCATGGAATGATATATCTATGGAATTATATATATATATATATATATATATATATATATATATATATATATATATATATATATATATATATATATATATATATATATATATATATATGGAATTATATATATATGGAATTATATATCTATGATCTATGGAATAATTTATCTATGGAATGATATATTTTTGGAATGATATATCTATGGAATGATATATCTATGGAATGATATATCTATGGAATGATTTATGTAGGTGGAGGCCTGGAGGGAAGGAAAGTGAAAAAATGATTTGTTGTTCTAAAGAACGGCTAAGTGGTTATAGTTAGTGGGCTTCCTTCCTATGGTTAATAGATGTGATGGTTAACATGCCTGACTGAACTGTGAGAACCGAACCATCCCACAATGTTTCTGAATGGCCCACTTGGCTCCAATAATACCAGGTTGTATTCAGTGGGGTACAGCATAGCAAAATGTTTTGCAGTGGAAAACGAAAAATATGTGTTGTTATTGGAGGAATTCAGATAATTCCTTGTCGTTTCACTAACATTTTCTTCCCCACTGAACAGGGCCTAGGTTGGTTGTATGTAGACTTTATGGAGAATGTTTCTGCATTATGGAGAGGGTGTCTGTTATAGAGAGGGGGTCTGGTATAGAGAGGGGGTCTGGTATAGAGAGGGCGTCTGGTATAGAGAGGGGGTCTGGTTTTGAGAGGGGGTCTGTTATAGAGACGGGGTCTGGTAGGGAGAGGGGTTCTGTTATAGAGAGGTGGTATGGTATAGAGAGGGGGTCTGGTAGAGAGGGGGTCTGGTTTAGAGAGAGGGTCTGGTTTAGAGAGGGGTCTGTTAAAGAGAGGGGGTCTGGTTTAGAGAGTGGGTCTGTTTAGGAGTAGCAGTCAGACCAGAGTTTTTAAGCGGCTCACAGAACACGTAACACAGTGACATTTAAAATAAAACAACTTATAATCTCCTGTTTTAGATTAGCATGTTTGTCCAGTTCCTAAAACGTTGTTTTGTTTATTCCTTCCCAAAAAAGATTAGCTGTCTTCAAATAATGTGCTTAGTTGACACGGAGAGGCGTAGTAGAAGACAGACCAGGATTGGACAGCCTGAGCGACTTCACCTCTAAATCTCTTCTACCAGTAATTCACATGGTTAACTTTCATGATTATCTAATGTTTATTTACTTTGTAGAAATCATTACATGGCAGACAGACGCACACGCGAGCACACACACACACACACATACACCCCACACACACGCAGACACACAAACACACAGCTAGTACGTGCAGCGCAGGCTTATTGAGGGAGTGGGTCAGCTTGGTCTTCCATGTTAATTGACAACCAGTTCAGTGGAGTTCATGAGTTGTGGTTTTATTTGATTGATTAGAATCTCCCATTAGCCAATGGTGACAGCTATTCTAACTTGGGTCTGACACATAATGAAAAATACATTACAGACAAAAGACTTTACAATTTACATTCATTTAAAAACATTAACATGTAGTGTGTGTGTGTGTGCATACACACAACAAGTAGGTCACATGGGGGAGAAGCGTTGTGCTGTGAGGTGTTGCTTTATTTGTTTTTTGAAACCAGGTTTGTGGTTCACTTGCGCTATATAAGATGGAAGGGAGTTCCATGCGCTCATGGCTCTTTTTAATACTGTACATTTCGTTGAAT
This sequence comes from Hucho hucho, assembly GCA_003317085.1. Taxonomy (NCBI): domain Eukaryota; kingdom Metazoa; phylum Chordata; class Actinopteri; order Salmoniformes; family Salmonidae; genus Hucho; species Hucho hucho. The sequence continues at coordinate 27,181 of QNTS01004177.1, read as the reverse complement.
TTGTTATGGTCCTGGGGACTGTGAAAAGACCCCTGGTGGCATGTCTGGTGGGGTACACAGCACGCAGTACTACAGTACTTCTCCAGGAGCGTGGGCTTGATTGAGCTTGCCTGGCGCAATGTAACTAACAGAATAGTCCCAAAAGAGCAAACTGCAAACCCCGTCCGTCTGGCATCTCCAGGCAGGCTCGATTAAATCCTCACAGCATTTGAAAGAAAACAACCACTATTTGAACACCGGTCTGATTGGGGCGAAACCCCTGTCAATCTGCTACCCAATTACCCAGCCTCAGTCCCCTTGTAATTGCGTCATTTACGTGTCAAGAAGTTGCCGCCATTCAGTACAAAAAAAACTGGAGGGAGCTGACACCTGTTCCCCTATTCAAGTCAACGAACAAAGCGGTCAGAACATTGGGCCTCGCCTGGGTCTGCCTCTCTCTGCCCCTCTGTGCCTCTGTCTGTCTCTCTCTCTCTCTCTGCCCCCTCTCACAGCCAGAGCTCTTCTAGGAACAAAGGCAAGTTCAGCAATTGAATGGCAGCACTAGTTGGTTCATTAATCATCACAAGTTCACAACTGCTGAGCACCCAGCAGGTCGCAGCCAGGGCCTTCGGCCTCCAGAGTCCAGTTCATTCTTTCTGTTGGAGAAGGGGCACAGTGACGAAAGAACTGAGCAGACCCACCCACACAATGACCTGCCTCACACACTGTAGCCAACGGTGTAGGGTGAGGTTGACATTAGATGCTGATGTTGGGTCAGGGTGCCCTTTGGGATGCAGCCACCGCAGGAAGGTCAGTCTGAATCCTGGGCTGAATGCTCTCTCTTCTGCCTGATAGCAGCCATTAGCTGAGTGACTCTGGGGCCAGGGAGATAGGGACCAGGGAGATGGAGACCAGGGAGACAGGGACCAGGGAGACGGGGACCAGGGAGACGGGGACCAGGGAGACGGGGACCAGGGACTCAGGGATGCAGTGACTCAGGGATGTAGGAACTCAAGGACTCAGGGACCAGGGACTCAGGGAGACAGGGACTGTTATCCAGGCTCAGCGGTACCACTCTGAAGCACAAGGTAGATAGAGACTTGCATCAAGCCTTTAGAAGTCAAAAAGACCAAAGTTATCATGCTGTTTGGCTGTATTGTTGGTTTTCGTGGAAGGTACATAAAGGCTTGAATGGGAGGCGAGGCATGTATAGATGTAGGATCTTCATTTGATCACCCTGTTGCTACATCAATATTTTCCTGCTGTGAAAAATGGGTCAAACAGATCTTATATCTGTACATTGCTTTTGGCTGTTGTTCCTTGATATTTTGAAACACTTAAATGTACTATTGATGTGGCATAATGTCTCAGATTTAGAAATCTTTCCCTGCTACCTCACGGCAAGCGGTACCAGAGCGCCAAGTCTAGGACCAAAAGGCTCCTCAACAGCTTCTACCCACAAGCCATTAGACTGCTGAACAATTCATAAAAATCGCCACCGGACAATTTACATTGACCCCCCCCCCCCCTCTCTTTTGTACACTGCTGCTACTCGCTGTTGTTTATTATCTATGCATAGTCACTTCGCCCCCACCTACGTGTACAGATTACCTCAACTAGCCTGTACCCCTATACACTGACTTGGTACCGGTGCCCCCTGTATATAGCCTCGTTATTGTTATTCTTATTGTGTTACTTATTATTACTTTTTATTTTAGCCTACTTGGTAAATATTTTCTTCTTCTTGAACTGCACTGTTGGTTAAGGGTTTGTAAGTAAGCATTTCACGTTAAAGTCTACACTTGTTGTGTTCGGCGCATGTGGCAAATACAGTTTGATTTTATTTGATTATTCCCTTAAAGCCGGTGTTTGCAGGAAATATTGGCACAGGTGTTGTTAGACCTAAGACAAAGTTGTGCCAAAATATCCTCCAAACACCAGCTTCGAGGGTATTTTTCACTTTATACAACAGGTTACCAACATATTAAAATAATGACTGACATATTTTCACTAAAAACATTATTTTGATGAAAGTATTCTTACTATTTGATCCTTCCATGATACATAGTCCCGACACAAATGTAGGGTTTCTACCCAAGCCGTCTGGTCGTTCGGTTGCCTGACCCAGGCGTTAAGTTTCTTTGTTCTAAATCTTTGGAGTTGTTCGTTCTAATGATGGCTGGCAACGTTCTTATACCTTGCTTGCTAGCTAACCAAATTGCCTGGCTGGGCTGACGAGACAGTGGATTGCACAGTCAGATGGAACAGAGTAAATAGGCATTTCAACATCATAGATTTAGCCTGTGGTAACTTGTGGAATAGACACCGGCTGGAATGCGGTTTTAACCAATCAGCATCCAGGATTAGACCCACCCATTGTATAACACTGCATACTGTCAGATACAACATTCACAGTCTTAGCCCCATCATATAGGTGTGGTATAGGGCCAATATACCACGGCAAAAGGCTGCTGTTCGTATACTCGACGCAATGCGGAGTGCCTGGACACAGCCCTTAGACATGGTATATTGGCCATATATCACAAACCCCCGAGGAGCCTTATTGCTATTATAAACTGGTTAACAATGTAATTAGAGCAGTAAAACTAAACGTTTTGTCATACCCGGGGTATACGGTCTGATATACCACGGCTTTCAGCCAATCAGAATTCAGGGCTTAAACCACCCATTTTATAAAGTCAATGTATAATTAATTCAAAGAATATCTCACTGATTCATCTCATTGTTGTCATGCAAATGTGTGTCTTGAAGATGCTGCTTGATAGTAATGATGTGGATATGGAAAGGGTACTCTGTTGTCCCTGTCCAGCAGAGACGAAGCTCCCTGCTTTCTTAAGGAAATAATGAAATAAATGATCCTACTCCACTCACTGATCAGATTAGCAAAGTAATCTTGTTTATGTGGTTTTAAACAGACACCTTGCCAGCATGTAGAATGTTAGGTTGAGTTAAAACAGGGACTAGTCATGGTAGCCTGCCAGTAGGAGCAGCCATTTAGCCGGGATAGAGTGAGTGTGAGGAGAGACTTCACAGGCCGGTGTTTAGCTACAGCATTAGAGGGAACAACAGAACACAACAGGTCAGGGCAGGAAATCAATAAAGACTTACACACTGGTGATTTACAGGGAAACATCTGGGGAAAGAGCAGTTAGTAGCAGGCCACTGGAGCCTGGACTGGGACTGGAGAACATAAGTTGTATACTTGTTTTGTCCATGTAAGTATCTAAGGGTATACCTGTTTTGTCCAGGTAAGTATCTGTAAGTGTATACCTGTTTTGTCCAGGTAAGTATCTGTAAGTGTATACCTGTTTTGTCCAGGTAAGTATCTGTAAGTGTATACCTGTTTTGTCCATGTAAGTATCTGTTTTGTCTAGGTAACTATCTGTAAGTGTAGGTAAGTAAGTGTATACCTGTTTTGTCCAGGTAAGTATCTGTAAGTGTATACTTGTTTTGTCCAGGTAAGTATCTTTAAGTGTATACCTGTTTTATATCAAAATATATTAGCATAATGATGTATATAGGTAGCAGCACAATGGTGTATAAAGGTAGCAGCATAATGGTGTATAACGGTAGCAGCATGATGGTGTATAAAGGTATTAGCATAATGGTGTATAAAGGTAGCAGCATAATGGTGTATACAGGTAGCAGCATAATGGTGTATAAAGGTAGAAGCATAATGGTGTATACAGGTAGAAGCATAATGGTGTATAAAGGTAGCAGCATAATGGTGTATAAAGATATCAGCATAACGGTGTATAAAGGTATCAGCACAATGGTGTATAAAGGTAGCAGCATAATGGTGTATAAAGGTAGCAGCATAATGGTGTATAAAAGTAGCAGCATAATGGTGTATATAGGTAGCAGCACAATGGTGTATAAAGGTAGCAGCATGCTGGTGTATAAAGGCATTAGCATAATGGTGTATAAAGGTAGAAGCACAATGGTGTATAAAGGTAGCAGCATAATGGTGTATAAAGGTAGCAGCATAATGGTGTATACAGGTAGCAGCTTAATGGTGTATACAGGTAGCAGCATAATGGTATATACAGGTAGTAGCATAATGGTGTATAAAGATATCAGCATAATGGTGTATAAAGGTATCAGCATAATGGTGCATGAAGGTAGCAGCATAATGGTGTATAAAGGTGATAACGAATAATGCATAATGGTGTATATTGTGGTGTAATTTCACACACATTGACTGGTTTATCAGATGTATACTTTTTCTTCAAACTTCACTCTAGTTCCTCATTATTTGTTGCTCTCCAAATCCTTTTAATTCCATTCCGTTTCGTCCATAAAACCAACATTTAATTTCCCAAATGAGGCATTGGTTCAGAGTCTGCTGAAACCCCTGTACAACCAACCGCTAATGTATTTACAATGTTAGTAATAGATTGATAGAAGGAACACCAGAATTAGCCATAAGTGAAATAGTTGACATTCTGAAACCTTTAACGAGGCACATTTCTAGGAACTGCCAGTATGGTGTGGTAGTTGTTGTGTCTAGACTTCAATGGCCAAAAACATGTAAAGCATCTCATGGCTGTGAGAGAAAGGGGGGATAGATTCTGTCTGCCATGACTTGCTTTGCTCGCTCTCCAAAGATAGTTTGTTATCATTCCATGTAAAAGCTGTGGTCCCACTTTAACCAAACAACCATTTTAAACCCTTTTTAAGACCTTCACAAATGCTTCACAGATCATTCCTAAATAAATGCTATGTAAAGGATGGTCAAAGGGTTATGCCACATATCCAGATATAGCCTTAACGCCTGTTGTATTGTGTGACTTTGCTTATAAAACATTTGTGAAGCATCCACGAAAGCCTTATAAAGGGTTTACAAAGCCTTCAATAAGCGTTGACTTTAAAGATGCTGTTTGTTGACCAACTGGTCATTAAGTCACTGTTAGCAACACATCCTCATTGTTCCATATAGAATATACAGTACTGTAGTCCCACGGCTGTCCCAGACAGGCCACCAACGCAGCATTTATCCACTCCCTCCATCTTCCCAGGGGGTTTTCACCATGGTTGACACATCATCTCTTGCTCTACCCAGTAGTTAGCCTGTCTCATCTTTCACAGATGATCACATTTGATACGTCCATAAAAGGATTTGGCATCCGTATAAAGGACCTTTATGTGCTTTTATAACACATTGTTCTCTGTCTTCTTCTTTCAGATATGTTCTCCTCCCTCCCTCCCCGTCTCCTTCACTCTCTCTTCCTCTCTTTGGTTAAGGCTCATATCTGAATGGAGCTGGATTATAGAGGGCTCTAGAGATGCCACCCCTGGTTTGGGAGTAGGCTTTAGAGGGATTTTGTGGGTCTGGGCCATTGAGGTGGATTAGACATGGTCAATACAGACCTGACTTTAGGGGGTCTGGAGAGAGAGGAGGGAGAATGAGATAGGGTAGGAGGACTGTCTGTGGCAGGCCAGAGGAGAGCGGGTAACGCTCATTAGAAGACGTGGAGGGAGTGTGTGTGTGGGGAAGGTGTGTGGGTGTTAGGTTTACAGCTACAGACACCCTCCTATCAGGGCCATGTCTGCCTCAAACCCCCCCAGTCTACAGAGCAGTCCAGACCCTACTCTCCCGTCTGTCTGGACCAGCCCCTACTCTCCCCTGCCTGTCGGGACCAGCCCCTACTCTCCCCTGCCTGTCTGGTCCAGCCCCTACTCTCCCCTGCCTGTTTGGTCCAGCCCCTCCTCTCCCCTGCCTGTCTGGTCCAGCCCCTCCTCTCCCATGTCTGGAGTCAATCATGAGCTCTGAACTACTGCTATTCTCTCTCTAACTGGTGGAGAAGCCATTGGCTAGAAACCTAAACACTTCTGCATACTGAGATTCAGTGGTGTAAAGTAGTTAAGTAAAAATACTTTAAAGTACTACTTTTAAAAGTGGGGTATTCGTACTTTACTTTACTATTCATATTTTTGGCTACTTTTACTTCACTACATTCCTAAATAAAATAATGTACTTGTTTACATTTTGACAGGAAAATGGTCCAATTCACACACTTCAAGAGAACATCCCTGGTCATCACTACTGCCTCTGACCTAGAGGACTCACTAAACACAAATGCTTCGTTTGTAAATGATGTCTGAGTGTTGTAGTGTGCCCTTGGCTATTCGTCTCAATAAAAAATATACTTTTACTTTTGATACTTAAGTACATTTTAGCAATTGCATTTACTTTTGATACTTAAGTACATTTTAAAACAAAATACTTTTAGACTTTTACTCAAGTAGTATTTTACTGGGTGACTTTCACTTTTACTTGAGTAATTTTCTATCATGGTATCTTTAGTTCTACTCAAGTATGACAATTGAGTACTTTTTCCACCACTGCTGGGATGTAACATCTATCCATAACTGGTGGAGAGCCATTGGCTAGAAGTTACCAAGCTGTGAGACTGTGACATGGACTACTAGCCTCTATTGTCCAGTTTGATTCATGGTTCTTCAGAACTGTATGCCATGGGCTCTGGTCCAAAGTAGTGCACTATATAGGGAATAGGGTGCCATTTGGGATGCACACACTGTGTAGGGCAGCAGTTAATAAAGATCCGTTTAATGAGTAGCTTGCCTGGTAAGGACTTAGATCCAAAGGCCAATTAGAGACAACAGAGGGCCTGGAGTAAAGCCTATAATCAAAGTTGTGTTGCATGATTGATTTATTGCTGGCTGGGTGGTAGGAGGGTCTGGACTGTGTCTGGGTTCCACAACCTCTAGGTCAGGTGTTTATATACAGAGAGAGAGACAAAGCACACTCACATACTCTGATTGGTGGGTTGAGTGTCTGGGGTATGTGTGTAATATATATATATATATATATATATATATATATATATACACAGTTAGTACCAGTCAAAGGTTTGGACACACCTACTCATTCCAGGGTTTTTCTTTATTTTTACTATTTTCTACATTGTAGAATAATATTGAAGACATCACAACTATGAAATAACACATATGGAATCATGTATTAACCAAAAAAGTGTTAAACAAATCAAAATATGTTTTATATTTGAGATTATTCAAAGTAGCCACCCTTTGCCTTGATGACAGCTTTGCACACTCTTGGCATTCTCTCAACCAGCTTCATGAGGCCACCTGGAATGCATTTCAATTAACAGGTGTGCCTTGTTAAAAGTTAATTTGTGGAATTTCTTTATGTATAGATGTTAGATCTCAGTATGGAGAAGTGTTTAGGCTTCCAGCTAATGGTTCTCCACCAGTTATGGATAGATGTTAGATCTGAATATGGAGAAGTGTTTAGACTTCTCATTTGAAGGTGTTGGTAATGAAGAATGTATGACCTCAGTCTGTTTTAACAAGGAACTCAATGTGCTCATATCTCACTACAGTCGAAGTGAGGGGCTACAGCCCATTGATTGTGCCTGTGAGGAAATGCTAAATATACACTGTGTGACAGACTGACCAGGTGAATCCAGGTGAAAGCTAGGATCCCTTATTGATGTCGCCTGTTAAATCCATTGGTGTCAACACGGGCCAGCTTCCCTGTGGAACACTTTCAACACCTTGTAGAGTCCATGCCCCGACGAATTGAGGCTGTTCTGAGGGCAAAAGGGGGTGCAACTCAATATTAGGAAGATGTTCCTAATGTTTTGTTAATCAATATTAGGAAGGAGACCCTCCCTTCTCTCATCCAAGATACCTGACTCTGATCATGTACACACACACACCCCTGGCAGCTGCTTGGCGCCCAAACGCCAACTCATTACAATTGTGGCTGAACGCCTCTTATGGTTCACTGCCAACATTAATGATCAACTTTACTTTGTTAAAAACTCTTCTTAAGCACTACAACAAGGACATTGGGGAGAGAGGGAATGTGAGAAGGATCCTGCCTACCAGCTGTGTGTGTGTGTGTGTGTGTGTGTGTGTGTGTGTGTGTGTGTGTGTGTGTGTGTGTGTGTGCAAGCACGATTGTGTGTGTGTGTGTTTTCCTCAGTGATGTACAGTACAGTGTGTGTGCCAGCTTCTGCTGATGCCCATGGTGATAGTGGGGCATTAAGCACCCAGATGGTTTTAGACTGGACTTGTGCCAAGTTGCCAACTCCAGTGGTCTCCGAGGCTGCTGAGAGCAGCTAGCTAGGGCCAGATGTTTAGGACTGCAGCAACTTACGCTTGATGCTTCCTTTTCCCTTCACTTGCTCCAGATCTTTAAAGAGGAATGAGAGTTCCACATCTGTGCCCACAACGTGCAGGAGAGACACACAGTTGAATAACTACACCAGAAGTGTACAGTAACAGATGTAGTGTAAATGTTTGTGTCTGACTGTCTTGGGGGTGTTGGGAGCAGAACAGAGGAATGTCAGTCTCTGATGGACTAATATACACTATTCTATTCTATTCTATTCTATACTATTCAAATCAAATCAAACTGTATTTGTCACATGCGCCGAATACAAGTGTAGACTTTACCGTGAAATGCTTCCTTACAAGCCCTTAACCAACAGTGCAGTTTAAGAAGAAGAAAATATTTACCAAGTAGGCTATAATAAAAGGTAATAATAAAACTAGTAGGCTAAAATAAAAGGTAATAATAAAACTAGTAGGCTATAATAAAAGGTAATAATAAAACTAGTAGGCTAAAATAAAAGGTAATAATAAAACTAGTAGGCTATAATAAAAGGTAATAATAACACTAGTAGGCTATAATAAAAGGTAATAATAAAACTAGTAGGCTAAAATAAAAGGTAATAATAAAACTAGTAGGCTA
>QNTS01004176.1:26811-37327 GCA_003317085.1 Hucho hucho | reverse complement strand
GGAGACAGAGAGGCAGAGGGAGACAGAGAGGCAGAGGGAGACAGAGAGGCAGAGGGAGACAGAGAGGCAGAGGGAGACAGAGAGGCAGAGGGAGACAGAGAGGAGAGGGAAACAGAGAGGCGGAGGGAGACAGAGAGGAGAGGGACAGAATGAGATAAATGCTTTTAACTCTGACCTTACGTAACTTTCCTTTTTGCTTTGTTGTCCCTATCTGTTTCTTTCGTATGTTGAATGTGTTATTGTAGGATGTGTAAGAGTCACGTGTGTGTGTGTGTGTGTGTGTGTGTGTGTGTGTGTGGGTGGGTGGGTGGGTGTGTGCGTGCGTGTGTGTGAAAAAGTCATTTATTATATCCATAAATCTCCATTTGGTTGGCGCGTTATGTTCATAAAATACAGCGTTCACTCGCCCATTGAACCGTGAAGAGAACACGGTCAACCTATACACTTGTCCAAGACCAATCAAACATCATTGATAATGTATCCTTAGGAACACTTTTATGTATATTTACTATAATATTTCAACCGGATTATAAACTGGACGATAGGAAAGGAAAAAACCACAGTGCGCACGAGCCCGTGAACGCGCCTCCTCTTCTGTTTACATCTGGTGACTAGTTCGAAATTCTTCTTCCATTACCATCCAGAGCAACCTAACATCACCAAACACTGTCTAGAGACTGTTGACATCCAGTGGAAGCAATAGGTACTGCAATCTTACTCCCATATATGGCTGTTTTCAATAGGGAGGGTTTCAAAATGAGGCAATGTGTCAAAAACATTTTTTCCAGGTCAGAAATTCCTCGGGTCTTCGCCTGCTATATCAGTTCTGTTATACTCACAGACAATATTTTAACACTCTTATAAACTTCAGAGTTTTTCCTATCCAATAGTACTAATTATGTGCATATCCTAGTTTCTCTGCCGCTCCCTAAGAAGTTAAGGGTGAGACTGATTTTCTTTCAAACATCACAGAAAATCCTGTTCTGGAAACAGGTTGTGCACATTATGTCTTTGTTAGAAGTTCTGTTGTAGCAGAGCTATTTCTAACATTGGAAGCGCTAGAATCTTTAACCTGTTTGAGCTAGGGGGCAGTATTTTGAAGTTCGGATGAAAAACGTGCCCAAAGTAAACTGCCTGTTACTCAGGCCCAGAAGCTAGGATATGCATATAATTAGTAGCTTTGGATATTCATCAGGCTATATTCCGTCTGAAATATTATCGTTTATATTCATTTTAGGGTATCTGAGTTTTGATTAGAAACGCTGTTTGACTTGTTTCGACGAACTTTACCGGTACTTTTGGGATATTGTTTGTCTGCATGGATGAACGCCTTTGGGCAGGTGGATTACTGAACAAAACGCGCCAACCAAACAGAGCTTTATGGATATAAAGAGGGACTTTATCGAACAAAAGGACCTTTTATTGTGTAACCGGGATGCTTGGGTATGCCATCAGATGAAGATCTTCAAAGGTAAGTGATTTATTTTATGCTATTTTTTAGTTTTGTGACACCTCTGCTGGTTATGTTATTATGCTAATTGAATATTTTAGCGTGGCACTGTCCTCAGACAATCAAATGTTCTGCTTTCGCCGTGAAATCTGACAACGGTGTTAGATTAACAAGATTCTAAGCTTTTGAATGGTGTGCAACACTTGTATTTTCATGAATGTTTGAAATGAGTATTTTTGTAACTTGAATTTGGCGCTCTGCAATTTCACCGGATGTTGTCGATGTGGGACGTGACCGTCCCACCTAGCGCAGAGAGGTTAATTAGGATCTCTTTTGAAACAGAGGTATTTTTTGTTAAATGAGAAATTATAGGGCATACACCCTGTTGGAGCCGGGTGACCCTGTTGGAGCAGAGACATCTCCGATTGGGATCTTTTTGTTGAAGCAGAAGTATCCTGGTCAGAGAGAGGGGTTGTGTTTCTCTGTTGAAGCAGATGGTTTAGCATCGCAAGGTGCAAATGTATGGGTTATGTTATCCCAGGGCACAATCCTGAGATAGAAGTAAAAAAAAATATGCCTGCAGGTTAGAAAATATTGTGTCCAAAAAATGTATGATTCAGTGGACTGGTAAAAGACTAGGTTAAGATTGGGAAACCAGCTATACATTTAAACTCTACAACATTTAAAAATGACATAGATTATAACATTTTTTAATTGACGGAGAAGAAATTTCTGTTTTAAATGATAAGTAACCAAATAATGTTTGTTTTGTGTGCTTGTTTTTGTTTTCTGAGTGTGTGTGTATTGACGAGAGATTTACACTATGGACGGATGATGGATCCTAATGTCGGTAATATGTGTTGTCAACAAGAGTTATAGTTGAAGCGTGACACTGATATAAGGCATTAGGTCTCCCATATTCTCCAGTAGTAAATTGGGAGACGCTTCAGTATTGTTCCTAATACAAGGTATCAGGTGCCGTGACCAATTAAAAGGCACAAATACCATAACGACTCTCTGTGGAAGTGGGTATCACTACCTTGGAAAATTGTTAAAATTGGCATATATTACAGTTTTTCTCAGTCGCTTTGGTGCATTTCTCACATCACTATTTACATTTGCACAACAGTTAGTTCAACCTCCACAACATTTAGTCATTTGTGCACATCATAGTAGCAGGTTCTCATTCCTTCCAACAAATTGCAAATGCTTTTGGACATGCATCAATTGCTTTCATACAACTCTCTGCTGTTTTATAACATTATCATTTGCTTATGTCATGTCAGTCAAAATTAACTATACTTGTGAATGCTGAATAGTCATTCCATATAAAACTAATAGTCCTCATTTCATTGCTTGAGTCATTACATACAAAAATGTTGAACTAGTTGTCAAAATCTGTCAAGCAAATTTTACACATTTTTTTTAAATATTTTTTTTCATGAAAATGTCTCCTAAATTGAACAATTTCTCTCAGGTGAATCTCAACGTTCACTGATGAGAAGGGGTGTGTGAAGCATTAGTTGCAACCAATGATAAGCCACTTTTCTACAATCACTGTCAGAGCTGAATCCCATAAACCCCCACTTTACAAGCATATATGAACCAAGCAGGACATAGTGTGTACCATTTCTACAATACTGTGACACAGAAATGGAAGGTCAGCCTCGTGGAAGAGGGGTGAGGGTGCGGGGAGGAAGGGGAAGGGGACAAAACAGGGGAAGAGGAAGAAGAGGCCAAGTACATAGGCGGATCCCTGATGAAATCAGGGCTACAATTGTGGATCATGTTGTCAATCACGGCCTCACAATGGCTGAGGCTGGTCGAAGGGTGCAGCCAAATGTTGGGAGAACCACTGTAAATTCAATTATTCAAACATTTCGTCGGGAGAACAGGTGTGTATAAATGGACAAACATTTCGTCGGGAGAACAGGTGTGTATAAATGGACAAACATTTCGTCGGGAGAACAGGTGTGTATAAATGGACAAACATTTCGTCGGGAGAACAGGTGTGTATAAATGGACAAACATTTNGCACTACACTTACATGACAGTTCTGTGTGTGTGTATTCACAGTGCATACTGTACAATATGTTGTCCAAAATGCATTATGTTACACAGGAAAAGTTGTTATAGTTTTTCTCACTCCCTCTTCTGTAATAAAGCATGTACTGGAGCTGGAGGCCAGGGAACCGCTGCACACATTCATATACCTTGATGAGGCGGGTTTCAATCTGGCAAAAGGTAGAAGACGTGGAAGGAATCGCATTGGACAGAGAGCAACCATTGATGTCCCAGGCCAACGAGGAGGGAATATTACTATGTGTGCAGCCATCTCAGAAAACGGCGTCCTCACCCATATCCCCCGTCTTGGTCCATACAACACACAACATCTGCTGACTTTTTTAGACACTCTTTACAGGGACATAATCCCTGAGAATGAGAGGGGTCTAACTGGAGACCATCTGAGCAAGCATGTTGTTGTTTTGGATAATGTGCGTTTTCACCACTCAGATGTCGTCAGACAGTGGTTTGCAGCACATGATAGGATGCTGGTGGAATATCTCCCTCCCTACTCACCATTCCTAAATCCAATAGAGGAGTTTTTCTCTTCCTGGAGGTGGAAGGTATATGACCGGCATCCACATACCCAAATGGCCCTGCTAGCGGCCATGGATGCAGCATGTGATGACATCACAGCAGAGTCCTGCAGAGGGTGGATTCGCCACTCGAGGAGATACCTTCCTCGCTGCATTGCAAGAGATGATATATTCGCTGTGATGTAGATGAAATTATGTGGCCAGACAGAGAGGAACGTCTGGATGTGCATGAATGATTACAGTACTATGTATGTTGTATGTTCAGTTCCAATATGTACTGCAATATTGTTTACAGTTGTGCACAGCTCTACCCAAAGGGAGTTTATGTTTGTTGTAAATAAGGGTGTATTTTTTCTTTTGCACAATGCTGTGAACAAATTAGAATTGCAAAGAGCATATGCAGTAAAAATGTGAAACATACATATTCAGTGTCTTGTACTCAGTTACCTCACTAAATACAGTAATGTGTAACTTTACTGTATTTTTCAAATGGCTGTGCAAATAGTATATAGTGCTGTCTTGAGCATTTTCAGGTAGTGTCACCAAGATCTGACTTTTTTGCATTGGAAAACATTTACAGAGTAAACTGTCATAATGAGAACATGACAAAGCCATTTGACTATCTTGATCATAAACAATGGTGTCAGGACTTTTCATCTTGATGACACTGACACTTTCATTGACATGAATACTTGCTTTTGAGGAATGAGCTATCCATTTTGAGCAAGTGACACGCTTTTGCAGGTTATCAACTAGGTTTTGCAGTTTGTACTAATTGTTTTGAGAACTGCATTAACTGTTGTGCAAATGTAAATAGTGATGTGAGAAATGCACCAAAGCGACTGAGAAAAACTGTAAAACCGTGAGCTGAGGAAATCTAAACAGTCTGGACACCGTCGAGAGAGATGAAATAACTATCATAAAAGAGGTAAACTATAGCAAAGCCATAGAGACACTAAATTAAGCGCAAGAGCATTCTACCAATTCGTCTCGAATATGAGAAAGAAAATGCAATCATGGATAAAACTGGTCAGCATTTCCCTCCTGACAAAAAAAAATGCTATCTAATAAAGAATTCAAAGATGCTATTTTGAGTTGGCACAATGAGATAAAATAAAAAGCTCAATACACCAGCATTTTGAGGTTATATCAACAGAAAAGCAAAACTGATAAAACCAAAATGAGTAGATCAATAGCACTAACCGTACTATTTGTGACATAAATTGAGGATGTAGTATGCTTACTGGTCATAGTATGGATAGTTAGTATGCCAAATGTTCCCTGATGTCGTACTACATTTGGCAAAATACGCAGTATAGAAGCAGTGGACACTATTTTCGTGCTTTTAGAGTCCATAATGCAATTCTTCAGAAAACGGGCGTGGTTTCACAATGTTTTCAGAGTTGAAGAAAATGGCGGGAAAAATTAATAATTAGTACTATTGGATAGAACACTCTGAAGTTTCTAAAACTGTTAAAATAATGTCTGTGAGTATAACAGAACTGATATAGCAGGCGAAAACCTGAGGAATTTCTGTCCAGATTTCTTTTTTTTGTGACATTTCCTCAGTTTGATAGGCTTCCTATTGAAATCCATGTAAAATAGCTCCTAGGTTGCAGTACCTATGGCTTCCACTAGATGTCAACAGTCTTTAGACATAGTTTCAAGGCTTTATCATTGAACAGAACTGAACAGAAGAAGAATTACTGAAGGAACCACGGATGTCAATAACTTTTCCTGGGCACGAGACCGTGAGCGCGCTCCTCTTTATTTTCCTTTTATATCGTTTAGGATATCATCCGTGTAAAATATAATCATTAATATTCATAAAAGGATACCTAAGGATGCATTATAAATGATGTTTGATTTGTTTGGGAAAAGATGATAGGTATAATTTGAACGCTTTCTCTTCACTGTACAACAGGTGACTCGACGGTGGATTTTCTGAACATGACGCGCCAACCAAACAGAGATTTATGGATATAATAAATGACTTTTTCTAACAAAGGAACCATTGGATGTCTTCCTTGGACACTTGGGATGCCCTCAGCAGAAGTTCTTCGAAAGGTAAGTGATTTATTTTAGCTCTTATATGGGTTTTGTGTGACCCGTGCTCGTTATGAATTTATGCTAATGCATAAATATGAGAGGTGCTATCCTCAAACAATCAGATTTTGTGCTTTCGCCGTAAAGCCTTTTTGAAATCTGACAACGCTGTGATATTGCCAAGAATCAGAGCTTTTGATGACTATGCAACACTTGTATATTGATGAATGTTTAACAATTCAACTTTTGGATTTTGAATTTGGCGCCTTACATTTCACCGGGTAGTGTCGGGAGCTAGCGCGCCGCTTCTCCCTAAGTAGTTTTAATTGACCCCCCATAAACGTAACGGACATATACCAGGAGCTGTGCCAGGCCCACCAAGTCTATTGACTCATCCAGCTGTAACGCATTGAATTCACTGGCTTGTATGCAAAGCAGTAAATGTTTCAAAACATCTCCTTCCATGTCGCTGATGTGTCGTGAAACAGTGTTGTTTGATGAAGGCATTGTCTGTATAGTTTTTTTGGCCTTTTTCCCCAAGCATTGTCCCAGCCATATCTGCAGCAGCAGGAAGAATTAACTCCTCCACAATAGTATGAGGCTTGCCTGTCCTAGCCATTCGGTAGCTCACCATATAAGACGCTTCTTGCCCCTTCTTATTAATGGCATCTGTTGCTTTTGTCTTACTACTCAAAAGTTGTCTTAATTCTCGCTCAAAAAACTCCTGTGGCTTATTTTTCAAATTGGCATGTTTCGTTTCTAAATGTCTGCGCAAGAGTGAAGGTTTCATTGAGTTATGATATAGTCCTTTTGCACATATAACACACTGTGGCTGAGGAAAGACACTACTCCCAATATAAGTGAACCCCAAATCAATGTAGTTCTCATCATATTTGCGCCTCTTCGATGGTCCAACGTCCCTGTCTGTTGTTCGGTGCTTCCCGGGTAAGGGGGCAGTAGCTCTTCGGCTGCATCAGATTCACAACTGTCAGTGTCCATGCTAGCTGGGCTAACAACAAATGTAGAATTACTGATGCTAGCATTGGATGTGCTCGTGGAAGCAGAACAACTTGTGTCGTCGACAGGTGCAGGTGTAGCACTGCTGGTAGTAGCTGTAGTACTGCTGGTAGTAGCAGTACTACAGGCTACCTGTATTTGAAATTGTGTTGTTATTTCGCCTAACACTAGATTGTTGCCGTAACAAAGATTATTAACGTAGTAGTAAAGTCTCTTGATAAAGGTAATGAAAAATGGTTTTATCTAAACATAACCGCTGAATGTTGCCGTAATTTTACCCCAGTTTGGGAATACCTGCCCTAGAGCACACAAAAAACGATACATACCTCGGTCTAAACATCAGAGCTACAGGTAACTTCCACAAACCTGTGAACGAGCTGAGAGACAAGACAAGAAGGGCCATCTATGCCATCAAAAGGAACATAACATTCGACATACCAATTAGCATCTGGCTAAAAATACTTGAATCAGTTATAGAACCCATTGCCTTTGTGGTTGTGAGGTCTGGGGTCCGCTCACCAACCAAGAATTCACAAAATGGGACATACACCAAATTGAGGCTCGGCATGCAGAATTCTGCAAAAATATCCTCAGCATACAATGTAAAACACCAAATAATTCATGCAGAGCAGAATTAGGCAGATATCCACTAAATATTGAAATCCAGAAAAGAGCCGTTAAATTCTACAACCACCTAAAAGGAAGTGATTCCCAAACCTTCCATTACAAAGCCATCTGTCACACCCTGATCTGGTTCACCTGTCCTTGTGATTGTCTCCACCCCCTCCAGGTGTTGCTCATTATCCCTGGTGTACATATCCCTGTGTTTGCTGTCTCTCTGTGCCAGTTCGTCTTGTTTGCCAAGTCAACCAGCATTTTTCCTTCCTCCTATTTCTCCCAGTCTCTGTTTGTTTCTAGTCCTCCTGGTTTTGACCCTTGCTTGTCCTGACCACTCTGCCCGTTCTGACTACCAGCCTGCCTGTCCCCTTGTACTGTTTTTGGACTCGGATCTGGTTTCTGACCCCTGCTTGGCCTGACCTCGAGACTACCTATCGTCTTGTTCTGTTTGGACTCTGACCTGGTTTATGAACTCTCGCTTGTCCCCGACCTGTCTTTGTCTACTCCCTTTGTTATAATAAATATCGGAGCTCTACCATCTGCCTCCTGTGTCTGCATTTGGGTCTCACCTTGTGCCCTTAAACCATCACCTACAGAGAGATTAACCTGGAGAAGAGCCCCTGAGCAAGCTGGTCCTGGTGCTCTGTTCACAAACACTAACAGACCCCACAGAGCCCCAGGACAGCAACACAATTAGACCCAACCAAATCATGAGAAAACAAAAAGATAATTACTTGACACATTGGAAAGAAATAGTAAAAAAAACAGAGCAAACTAGAATGCTACTTGTCCCTAAACAGAGAGTACACAGTGGCAGAATACCTGACCACTGTGATTGACCCAAACTTCAGGAAAGCTTTGACTATGTACAGATTCAGTGAGCATAGCCTTGCTATTGAGAAAGGCCGCCGTAGGCAGACCTGGCTCTCAAGAGAAGACAGGCTATGTGCACACTGCCCACAAAATGAGGTGGAAACTGAGCTGCATTTCCTAACCTCCTGCCCAATCTATGACCATATTAGAGACACATATTTCCCTCAGATTACACAGATCCACAAAGAATTCAAAAACAAACAAATACTATTTTGATCAACTCCCATATCTACTGGGTGAAATACCAGTGTGCCATCACAGCAGCAAGATGTGTGACCTGTTGCCACAAGAAAAGGGCAACCAGTGAAGAACAAACACCATTGTAAATACAACCCATGTTTATGTTAATTTATTTTCCCTTTTGTACTTTAACTATTTGCACATTGTTACAAAACTATATGAAGACACAATATGACATTTGAAATGAAATTTCTGTGAGTGTAATGTTTACTTGTTCATTTTTATTGTTTATTTCACTTTTGTTTATTGTATACTTCACTTGCTTTGGCAATGTTAACATATGTTTCCCATGGCAATAAGGCCTTAAATTGAATTGAAATTGAATTGAGAGGGAGGAAGAGAGAGAGGGCGGAAGACAGCGAGAGAGAGAGAGAGAGCAAGAGGGAGAAAGAGAGGCAACAGACTCCATGGATGGAGTAGACAGAGGGGGACATGGAGGGATGGAGTGAGGAGGGAGGGTATAGGTATCAGAGTAGCAAGAGAAGAGAAGAGAGGGAAATAGCAAGGTGACTAATCCTTTGGAGAAGTAAGGAGGAGACATAAAGCAGCTATATGTAAATGCAGAGGGGTTTGAAGTTAGGCCGTCCCACTTTGATCTCTCCCTCTCTGAATCTAGCCCTCTCCGTCCTCATTTACCCCTCCTTTCTCTCCCTCCTCCCTTTTCCTTGTAAGAATATCAAGCCCTATTAGGCTTAATCTCACTTAATGGTATCTACCTCTTCTTTTGTCCCCCCTCCCGATGTGTAACATATTCCCTTCTTTCAGCCGGCCATCACCATTCACACATCTTTCCCACTAAGAGGCTTGTTCACAGCTAGCAATTATTTGGAGTATTATATTAACATTATGATTATGATTATTTTCATTATTATTATTCATGCGGGCCAATCCCAGGGTTCTGTGTTGCCTACCCTCTCTACTGTCTATCGGGGTGAGGTGTCCCACCCCACCGCCCCACCGTCCCCACCTACCACCTCTTATCCCCAGTTAAATGGAGCTGTCTGCTTTCTTCCAGAGGGGTAAGGAGTTTTGCACCGTGAACCTCATTCACTGAGACACATTTTCTGGGCGTTTGAACGTATTGTGAGGTGAGTGTAATGAGTGCCACCAAACCGCCCATACAAGCCCCTTAACACAGAAGGAAACATCAAGAATTCGATTAAGGGACAGAGGGAAGGAGAGAGAAAGAGCGAAGGAGAGAGAAAGAGCCAAGGAGAGTGGGGAGAAGTAATCAAAAGGGCAGTAATTACACGGTGGGTTTGATCTTTTGCTTGTAGAGAGATGAATGGAGATGAGACTGGGGTGACGCTGCTGAACAGAATAGGACTGGATCACCCTAACCCTACATTCTGCTGAACAGAATAGGACTGGTTCACCCTAACCCTAAATACTGCTGAACAGAATAGGACTGGTTCACCCTAACCCTACATTCTGCTGAACAGAATAGGACTGGATCACCCTAACCTAAATACTGCTAAACAGAATAGGACTGGTTCACCCTAATCCTAAATACTGCTAAACAGAATAGGACTGGATCACCCTAATCCTAAATACTGCTAAACAGAATAGGACTGGATCACCCTAATCCTAAATACTGCTGAACAGAATAGGACTGGTTCACCCTAACCCTAAATACTGCTGAACAGAATAGGACTGGTTCACCCTAACCCTA
>QNTS01004175.1:73091-87906 GCA_003317085.1 Hucho hucho | reverse complement strand
CGTGCGTGCGTGCGTGCGTGCGTGCGTGTGTGTGCGTGTGTGTTTGTGCATTGTATTAACAGGACACAAAGGACTGTTATGGGTTGTGTGTGTGTTGTGTTAACAGCACTGTAACGGAAAACAAATGTATATGGTTTTGGGTATAATCAACAGTAAAATACTCTGAAACTTTTTGCTGCAGCATACTGTAAATTATGCTGCATTGTGGGAAAATGTTGTGGGTGGGGAAATAATTGCTGTATTTCGAATGGTACTGTACTGTTTTGCCATGTTCTTTTGGTCTGTTTGGCCCTGTAGTCACTGCCAGTTTGGAAGCCTTTGTTATTGCCTTTACAGTATATTTTATGTTTTATATCACTTCTAATGTGTAAACACCTATCAGCCAACCTGCTTGCACCCTTCCCTTGTAATTACAGTAAAATACTGTGAAATACAATGCATTTCATCCATTCATTCATTCATTCTGATTGCGGCAGCATTTACTTCATTACACAGTACTTGCTTTGATACCGTATTTATATTACAGTATGTATACTGTAATATGAAATACAGAATTTTACTTTCAGTGAGGACACCCAGGACTGTTATCGCTTGTACACCCAGGATTGTTATAGGTTGTGTGTGTAAGTGTGTGTAAGTGTGTGTGTGTGTTGTGTTAACTCATGTGTGTGTGTGTGTGTGTGTGTGTGTGTGGTTGTCAGGACTACCAGAGGATGTTGGACCTGATGAGGGATATCATCCTAGCCACTGACCTGGCTCACCACCTCCGCATCTTCCCCGACCTGCAAAGGATGGCTGACGGTAAGGCAGGGTGTGGGGGTGTGTGGGTGTGTGTGGGTGTGTGGCTGTGTGTGTGTGTTTGTGAGTATAATAGTCTTTCATTCTCTCTCCCTTTCTGTTTGTACATGTATGTATGTATGTGTGTGTGTGTGTGTGTGTGTTTGTGTGTGTGTGTGGGTGTATATGTGTGTGGGTGTATATGTGTGTGTGTGCTAGCTGGCTACGACCCCAGGAATCAGACCCACCGTTCTCTGCTGCTGTGCCTACTGATGACCTCATGCGACCTGTCGGACCAGACCAAGGGCTGGAAGACCACCCGCAAGATCGCTGTGAGGAACCCTAAAGTCTACTAACCCTAGCCTCAACCCTAAAGCTAATGCTAACCCTAGCCTCAACCCTAAAGCTAATGCTAACCCTAAACCCTAAAGCTAATGCTAACCCTAGCCTCAACCCTAAAGTTAATGCTAACCCTCAACCCTAAAGCTAATGCTAACCCCAGCCTCAACCCTAAAGCTAATACTAACCCTAAACCCTAAAGCTAATGCTAACCCTAGCCTCAACAAATCAAATCAAATTTTATTGGTCACATACACATGGTTACACTGTGAAGAACCCTAAAGTCTACTAACCCTAGCCTCAACCCTAAAGCTAATGCTAACCCTAGCCTCAACCCTAAAGCTAATGCTAACCCTAACCTAAATCCTAACGCTAATGCTAACCCTAGCCTCAACCCTAAAGCTAATGCTAACCCTAGCCTCAACCCTAAAGTTAATGCTAAACCTCAATCCTAACGCTAATGCTAACCCTAGCCCCAACAAATCAAATCAAATTTTATTGGTCGCATACACATGGTTAGCAGATGTAAATGCGAGTGTAGCGAAATGCTTGTGCTTCTAGTTCCAACCGTGCAGTAATATCTAACAAGTAATCTAACTATTTCACAACAACTACCTTATACACACAAGTGTAAAGGAATGAATAAGAATATGTTCATATAAATATATGGATGAGAGATGGCTGAACGTCATAGGCAAGATGCAGTAGATGGTATAGAGTACAGTATATACACATGAGATGAGTAATGTAATGTAAACATTATATAAAGTGTCATTGTTTAAAGTGACTAGTGATACATTTATTACATCCAATTTTAATCATTAAAGTGGCTAGAGATTTGAGTCAGTATGTTGGCAGCAGCCACTCAATGTTAGTGATGGCTGTTTAACAGTCTGATGGCCTTGAGATAGAAGCTGTTTTTCAGTCTCTCGGTCCCAGCTTTGATGCACCTGTACTGACCTCGCCATCTGGATGATAGCGGGGTGAACAGGCAGTGGCTTGGGTGGTTGTTGTCCTTGATGATCTTTCTGGCCTTCCTGTGACATCGGGTGTTGTAGGTGTCCTGGAGGGCAGGTAGTTTGCCCCCGGTGATGCGTTGTGCAGACCTCACTACCCTCTGGAGAGTCTTACAGTTGTGGGCGGAGAAGTTGCCATACCAGGCGGTGATACAGCCCGACAGGATGCTCTCGATTGTGCATCTGTAAAGGTTTGTGAGTGTTTTTGGTGACAAGCCAAATTTCTTCAGCCTCCTGAGGTTGTAGAGGCGCTGTTGTGCCTTCTTCACCACGCTGTCTGTGTGGGTGGACCATTTCAGTTTGTCCATGATGTGTACGCTGAGGAACTTAAAACTTTCCACCTTCTCCACTACTGTCCCGTCGATGTGGATAGGGGGGTGCTCCCTTTGCTGTTTCCTGAAGTCCACGATCATCTCCTTTGTTTTGTTGACGTTGAGTGAGAGGTTATTTTCCTGACACCACACTCCATCACCTCCTCCCGTCTCGTCGTTGTTGGTAATCAAGCCTACCACTGTAGTGTCGTCTGCAAACTTGATGATTGAGTTGGAGGCGTGCATGGCCACGCAGTCCTGGGTGAACAGGGAGTACAGGAGAAGGCTGAGAATGCACCCTTGTGGGGCCCCAGTGTTGAGGATCAGCGGGGTGGAGATGTTGTTTCCTACCCTCACCACCTGGGGGCGGCCCATCAGAAAGTTCAGGACCCAGTTGCACAGGGCGGGGTTGAGACCCAGGGTCTCGAGCTTAATGACGAGTTTGGAGGGTACTATGGTGTTAAATGCTGAGCTATAATCGATGAACAGCATTCTTACATAGGTATTCCTCTTGTCCAGATGGGTTAGGGCAGTGTGCAGTGTGATTGCGATTGCGTCGTCTGTGGACCTATTGGGGCTGTAAGCAAATTGGAGTGGGTCCAGGGTGTCAGGTAGAGTGGAGGTGAAAAGCACTTCATGATGACGGAAGTGAGTGCTACGGGGCGATAGTCGTTTAGCTCAGTTACCTTAGCTTTCTTGGGAACAGGAACAATGGTGGCCCTCTTGAAGCATGTGGGAACAGCAGAATGGGATAGGGATTGATTGAATATGTCCGAAAACACACCAGCCAGCTGGTCTGCGCATGCTCTGAGGACACGGCTAGGGATGCCGTCTGGGCCGGCAGCCTTGGTAGGGTTAACACGTTTAAATGTTTTACTCACATTGGCTGCGGTGAAGGAGAGCCCGCAGGTTTTGGTAGCGGGCCGTGTCAGTGGCACTGTATTGTCCTCAAAGCGAGCAATGAAGTTGTTTAGTTTGTCTGGGAGCAAGACATCGGTGTCCGCGACGGGGCTGGTTTTCTTTTTGTAATCCGTGATTGACTGTAGACCCTGCCACATACGTCTCGTGTCTGAGCCGTTGAATTGCGACTCTACTTCGTCTCTATTCTGATGCTTAGCTTGTTTGATTGCCTTGCGGAGGGAATAGCTACACTGTTTAAAAGCAGTGGTTCGCACTTTCAGTTTTCCGCAAATGCTGCCATCAATCCACGGTTTCTGGTTGGGGAAGGTTTTAATAGTCACCGTGGGTACAACATCACCGATGCAGTTGCTAATAAACTCACTCACCGAATCAGCGTATACATCAATGTTGTTGTCTGATGCTATTCGGAACATATCCCAGTCCACGTGATTGAAGCAATCTTGAAACGTGGATTCAGATTGGTTGGACCAGCGTTGAACAGACCTGAGCACGGGCGTTTCCTGTTTTAGTGGGCTGGGAGCAACAAAATTGAGTCGTGGTCAGATTTGCCGAAAGGAGGGCGAGGGAGGGCTTTGTATGCGTCTCGGAAGTTAGAATAGCAATGATCCAGAATTTTGACAGCCCGGGTCGCGCATTCGATATGCTGATAAAATTTAGGGAGCCTTGTTTTCAGATTAGCCTTGTTAAAATCCCCAGCTACAATAAATGCAGCCTCAGGATATGTGTTTTCCAGTTTACATAGTGTCAAATTAAGTTCTAATGCTAACCCTAGCCTCAAACCTAAAGTTAATGCTAACCCTAGCCTCAAACCTAAAGTTAATGCTAACCCTAACTCTCACCTCAACCACAATCCTAACCCCAACCCTAATCCTTGCTTCATGTCCACATCCCAGTTCAACCCTAACCTCAACCCCAACCCTAACCCCAACCCTAGCTTCATGTCCACATCCCGGTTCAACCATAACCTCAACCATAACCTCAGACCCTAGTTAACCTTTGACCCTAAACCTCTTTCTCTCCTCTGTGTATTCAGGAGCTGATCTATAAAGAGTTCTTCTCCCAGGGGGATCTGGTATGTGTGCTGCACTTTATTCTTGCACGGCACTGTATTTCTGTGTGTGTGTGTTGGGGGGTGGGTGTGGGGATGTATCTGACGTGTGTAACTTACTTGTGTGTGCAGGAGAAGGCGATGGGGAATCGTCCTAGTGAGATGATGGACAGAGAGAAGGCCTACATCCCAGAGCTACAGATCAGCTTCATGGAACACATCGCCATGCCCATCTACAAGTAAGAGCGAATCACAACACAGCGTTTATCACTACTGACCCACAGCACTTGCACCACCTAATGTTGTGTACCCCGCCCCTGTCCCATGATAGGCTGCTGTCAGAGCTGTTACCAGGGGCATCCGAGCTGTATGAGCGTGTAGCGACCAATCGAGTGCAGTGGACAAAAGTCTCCCACAAGTTCACCGTCCGTGGGTTGCCTAGCAACAATAGCCTCGACTTCCTGGATGAAGAGTATGAGCTGCTGCAATCCCAGGGTGCGCTGGGGGATGACAGCCACTGCGATGACAGCCACTGCCTCAACGGTTGCCTGGATGATGGGGATGGGGGGAGGGGCCAGTGAACACACCAACCAATGGGAGGGGAGCCAGTGGTATCTCTAGGCCAATAGAAACATAAGGAAACAATTCCCTTTTTATGTCCTCAGGCGGAGAGGGCGAGACTCTGAGACAGTTTGACATTTGACTGACAGCTGTCAATCTCTGAGGCTGAGCAAGACGACGTGAACTCAGGAGGGACAATTCAGATGAATCATTTGACAGGAGTTGATTCTGACTAGTCAATTCAGACGATTCCTGTAGATGCTAAATGTGACTGAACTCCTGTGAGGAAAGTAGAAAGTAGTGTTGACTCTGGAAATGATCATTTTCATAACGAAGGTCACCGTTCATATTGTTTTACACACAGAATCCCAGACACCTAACAGGTCAATACCCATGTAATAACACAAACCTTTCTTAGTTAACAGAAAGTTGTGTAGTACGAAGGACAGTTAAGGAATCTGTTGGTTTATGTTGTTTTAAGATCATCAGAATCCTTCCCATCAGCCCACACACCCTGATCAGCTGCTATGTCACTCATACGACTGCTTATGTATGCTGTATGTAGCCTACACCACGTGTGTTTCTCCCTTTATCTCAGCCAGTATTGGATTTATTTTTCATATCTTAAGCATCATGTAAGTCTCTAGTTTGCCAATTATTGTATTTGTTAGTATATTTGTTAGTATATATGGAGCTCATTCATGGCCATACGATGCCCAGTGGTCATTGAGGGAAACTGTATCTGCCGTGTGTCAGGTAATGTGAGTGTAAGTTCCCTCTTTTGGAGATGGGGACAGTTTGACAGTCAATGATCACTGGTCAGTGCCATCCTCATTAGCTAAAATCACACACACACACACACACACACACACACACACACACACACACACACATANCCACCACCACCACCACCACCACCACCACCACCACCACCACCCAACACCCACCAACAACAACCACCACCACCAACAACCACCACCCACCACCAACAACCACCACACCCACCACCACCCACCACCAACCAACAGCCACCACCCACCACCAACCAACAGCCACCACCCACCACCACCACCAACCACCAACAACCACCACTCGCCACCACCACCACCACCACCAATAAAACCTTCACAACAAGAGCCACTAACGGAGTATATTCTCTATATTCCTATTTTTTCTCTCTCTCTCTCTTTACTATAAAAATCCCCTTGAAACACGTTATAGAGTGCAAGTGAAACCCTTTAAATGATCCAGTGTCATCGCATGCGCGTGTGTGTGTGTGTGTGTGTGTGTGTGTGTGTGTGTGTGTGGATTGTGAGTGTGTGTTGTACGGATCTGCCTTATCGTGCATCTATGCTGCCTTTCTCAGAGCTTCTAATGTTGGACCATAGATACACACAGACACAGACCATACAGTATCTCCAGTGTGTTGATGAACAGACTTATAGCTGGACAGTATTTGTGGGTGTGAGAGAGTTCACTGTCTCAGAAGTTTAACACACAACTCCAATCAGTCACCTAAATGTTAAACTAATGTGTGAAACTACTGCTCAGTGAAGCTGGAGCTACAACTCACCCTCAGCACATGTCATTTGTGTTTTTCAGGGCTTACATACTGTAATGTGGAAGAATTAAGGCCATACATGTGAATATATTTCTTAAGAGGGCATGCATATGAATATATTTGTTCGATGAATGAACTGGGGATATTGGTTTGGCACCTGGGGCGTACAGGTGAATATATTTGTTAGGTGAGTGGGGTATGAGTGGACTGCATATAGGTGAATATATTTGTTAGGTGAGTGGGGTATGAGTGGACTGCATATAGGTGAATATATTTGGTAGATGATTTGCCCTCAGGATGTCTGTTTGTCTGACTTCCCTGACTTTGACATCATGTTGTTGTACAGATTTTAACTATTCTAATGACATTCAGGTAGGCTGGCGATGTGAAGCCTCGCTCTAGTGATGTATGTCTGTGACCTCTGACCCCTGATGAACACAGATTGACTTCCTCTTTTTCCCTGTTGCTGTTGTTTTCCTCCTTACCATTCCAGATCTGCCTTCTTCATATATGTGTGATGATGATGATGATGATGATGATGATGATGATGATGATGATGATGATGATGATGCAGAAACTCTGATGTAAATACAGTCTGATCTTAAATTATTACTTTGGACAGTTGTCTCTCATAACTTTGTTTTATACGTTAGTGTGTTCGTGTCAGCGAGTCAGGGCTCCATCATGTGCCAATCCCCGTCTTCACGGAAGAGCAGGATTCTTACCTGTGATGTAATGGCATAGGCTATATATAAATGCTGTAAATAACAGTTTATGAAGTATTACTTGATTCTATGTAATTATTACGATGAGGACTATTTTAATAATTTAATCTTATTTGCTTGTGGTTGTAGTTGAATCATCTTGTTCTCTCATTTTCATTGTGTTATTGAATGATCCGAAAGATGTAGGGCTACAGCTCAAACAGAGAGGGAGAAAACCAAAATGACTCTTCAACATTAAAGTGATACTAATTCTGACAACTGAAGCAAGACTGAAGTTGTGGAAATCTTTAGTTTTTGTTGTAGAAGGTGTAGACCAGTGGTGGTCTGTGTGTCTCTAAATGCTATATAGATAGAGGGCAGGTAGACCCTTCTGGAAAGAGAACACAAAGATTACTAAGAATACATTTGGTTAAAGGAGAGCTGTTGTCTGCTCAATTTCATGTTCCACACCATCATACAGTATTGACTACACACCAACACACACTAACACACCAACACACACCAACACACACACTTACACACCAACACACGCTAACACACACTAACACACCAACACACACCAACACACACCAACACACACTAACACACACATTTACAGACTTACACACACTAACACACCAACACACACTAACACACACACTTACACACCAACACACACACTTACACACCAACACACACACTTACACACACACCAACACACACACTTACACACACACCAACACACACACTTACACACACACCAACACACACACTTACACACACCAACACACACACCAACACACTAGCACACCAACACACTAGCACACCAACGAATCCCTGAGCTGACAAGGTCAAAATCTGTCGTTCTGCCCCTGCCCCTGAGTAGTTAACCCACTGTTCCCCGGGCGCCGAAGACGTGGATGTCGATTAAGGCAGCCCCCCCGCACCTCTCTGATTCAGAGGGGTTAAATGCAGAAGACACATTTCAGTTGAAAGCATTCAGTTGTACAACTGACTAGGTATCCCCCTTCCCAACACACACACACACACCAACAGACACTTACACACCAACACAGACACTTTAACACACACACACTAACACACCAACACACTAACACACCAGCATACACACACATTAGCACACCAACACACACACACACACACACACACACAGATACACACTAACACACCAACACACACACACACAGATACACACTAACACACCAACGCACACACTAACACACCAACACACCAACTAACACACCAGCATACATACACAATCAAACACACTCTTGAGCCCAACAATGGCAGGAGAGTTTCACAGCCCCCCCACCCAAATGCAGAGGCCTTTGAAGCCCCAATGGCTTGTCCCTGTCCAGAGGTCATTACAATACAGTACCCCATGGATATTAAAAAATAACACTGCAAGGAATAAGTACAAAAAAGCTCCTCAAGGACAATCCAGAGACTATTTGCTGACTGCTACAAAGAAGGGAACGTAAGTAACTTAATTTTCCACACAGACCATCCCCTGGCATGGCACAGTGCTATAAGAGCACACTACCCCTAAGTCAAGAGAGAGGGTATTGGCCCAGGGTGGAAACTCAGAATACTAGACATAGAGGAAGTTGAAACAACCTCTGTCAACGTGTACAAGTCTGGGACAGTAATGGTGCAGGGCATCCTCATGCAGTTCCAGCAGGACTTTTACAGGATCAAAGAACAGCAGGAAAAGCTCTCTCTTTGTGACAACAACCTCCCACATCCACTGAGGACACACAAAAGACAGAAATTGTGCTCCTCATTGACTCAAATGGCAAATCCATTCAAGAGGATAAACTTTTTCCCAAACACAAAGTGGCTAAACTCTGGTGCCCAAACACTAGGCATGCCCTGGAGCTGTTGTCAAAGGACAGACTAGGGTCCCCCAGCCACATCATAATTCACACAGGCACAAATGACCTGAGGGCCCTGCAGGAAGGGGTAGCAAAGGGAGAGATTGAAAAAGCTTCTTCCACTTTCCCGAATGCACAAGTGGTGCACATCTCCACCCTCCACTTTCCCCAATGCACATCTCCACCCTGCTACCACGAAAAGACTTCCACCCTGCTACCATACAGCGGGTGAATGCAAGGATTTCACGAGACTGGGCCTCAACCTGGCCCACCACTCCACCCTGGACTTGAACAGCTTTTACGACCAGGTCCACCTCTATAAAGCAGAAATCCCAACTTTTTTCAGGACCCTAAAGGACGTCATCCTCAACCGCAGCCCCAGCACCTCACACAGGAGCAACAGACACCCCGCCCAGACCAGCGAGACACCCTCCTGAAGGACCTGCACCGAGAGAACCAATGCTAAGAGGACCTACTGTACACCCAGACCACAGCTTTACCAGGCAAACCAGCTGAGACCACTCCAAACAAACATTTCCCGGGACCGTGCATTTCCTGGGACTGTGACTCAAAACCTAATGTCTACCTGGGCCACCACTTCACCCTGCACTTGAACAACCTTTACGACCTGGCGACACCCTATATAGGCCCCCCAGATCAGACCTATACCCCTTCTGACCCCCCCCCCATGCCACCCACCCCTGCAGCAAGGACCTCAACATGACATCCGCACATACTGTATGCCCAGAACATGAGCAGAGCAACAGGCCCAACCCCCAATAATGCACCCCCCCCAAGCCCCATCCTGCGACCTAAGAGGTATGTATCAGATGCTCAACATGCTCTGCTCACACCTACTGTGATGGTCCGGGCCTAAACCACACAATAGACACTATGGAACACAAATATTTTACTATCTCATTCTGAAATATAAAAGGTCTGAGGACATCTGCCTTTGGCCTAAAGAGCAGGAACCCAGACTTCATCAAATGAATTGGAAATACAGTGAGGAAAAAAGTATTTGATCCCCTGCTGATTTTGTACGTTTGCCCACTGACAAAGAAATGATCAGTCTATAATTTTAATGGTAGGTTTATTTGAACTGTGAGAGACAGAATAACAACAAAAAAATCCAGAAAAACGCATGTGAAAATTTTTGTCCCACTCCTCTTTGCAGATCTTCTCCAAGTCATTAAGGTTTCGAGGCTGACGTTTGGCAACTCGAACCCTCAGCTCCCTCCACAGATTTTCTATGGGATTAAGGTCTGGAGACTGGCTAGGCCACTCCAGGACCTTAATGTGCTTCTTCTTGAGCCACTCCTTTGTTGCCTTGGACGTGTGTTTTGGGTCATTGTCATGCTGGAATACCCATCCACGACCCATTTTCAATGCCCTGGCTGAGGGAAGGAGGTTCTCACCCAAGATTTGACGGTACATGGCCCCGTCCATCGTCCCTTTGATGCGGTGAAGTTGTCCTGTCCCCTTAGCAGAAAAACACCCCCAAAGCATATTGTTTCCACTTCCATGTTTGACGGTGGGGATGGTGTTCTTGGGGTCATAGGCAGCATTCCTCCTCCTCCAAACACAGCGAGTTGAGTTGATGCCAAAGAGCTCCATTTTGGTCTCATCTGACCACAACACTTTCACCCAGATGTCCTCTGAATCATTCAGATGTTCATTGGCAAACTTCAGACGGGCATGTATATGTGCTTTCTTGAGCAGGGGGACCTTGCGGGCGCTGCAGGATTTCAGTCCTTCACGGCGTAGTGTGTTACCAATTGTTTTCTTGGTGACTATGGTCCCAGCTGCCTTGAGATCATTGACAAGATCCTCCCGTGTAGTTCTGGGCTGATTCCTCACCGTTCTCATGATCATTGCAACTCCACGAGGTGAGATCTTGCATGGAGCCCCAGGCCGAGGGAGATTGACAGTTCTTTTGTGTTTCTTCCATTTGCGAATAATCGCACCAACTGTNCCACTCCAGGACCTTAATGTGCTTCTTCTTGAGCCACTCCTTTGTTGCCTTGGCCGTGTGTTTTGGGTCATTGTCATGCTGGAATACCCATCCACGACCCATTTTCAATGCCCTGGCTGAGGGAAGGAGGTTCTCACCCAAGATTTGACGGTACATGGCCCCGTCCATCGTCCCTTTGATGCGGTGAAGTTGTCCTGTCCCCTTAGCAGAAAAACACCCCCAAAGCATAATGTTTCCACCTCCATGTTTGACGGTGGGGATGGTGTTCTTGGGGTCATAGGCAGCATTCCTCCTCCTCCAAACACAGCGAGTTGAGTTGATGCCAAAGAGCTCCATTTTGGTCTCATCTGACCACAACACTTTCACCCAGATGTCCTCTGAATCATTCAGATGTTCATTGGCAAACTTCAGACGGGCATGTATATGTGCTTTCTTGAGCAGGGGGACCTTGTGGGTGCTGCAATATTTCAGTCATTCACGGCGTAGTGAGTAACCAATTGTTTTCTTGGTGACTATGGTCCCAGCTGCCTTGAGATCATTGACAAGATCCTCCCGTGTAGTTCTGGGCTGATTCCTCACCGTTCTCATGATCATTGCAAAGTTTGGAATCTGATTGATTGATTGCTTCTGTGGACAGGTGTCTTTTATACAGGTAACAAACTGAGATTAGGAGCACTCCCTTTAAGAGTGTGCTCCTAATCTCAGCTCGTTACCTGTATAAAAGACACCTGGGAGACAGAAATCTTTCTGATTGAGAGGGGGTCAAATACTTATTTCCCTCATTAAAATGCAAAGCATTGAAAATGGGTCGTGGATGGGTATTCCAGCATGACAATGACCCAAAACACACGGCCAAGGCAACAAAGGAGTGGCTCAAGAAGAAGCACATTAAGGTCCTGGAGTGGCCTAGCCAGTCTCCAGACCTTAATCCCATAGAAAATCTGTGGAGGGAGCTGAGGGTTCGAGTTGCCAAACGTCAGCCTCGAAACCTTAATGACTTGGAGAAGATCTGCAAAGAGGAGTGCAAAGAAGTCGAAAAATGTATAATTGGTGGAGTACTGTGGATACCAATATCCCTGTGAGCCTCCCAGGCCCATGCTGCCCAGGGTTAAGAACATACATTGTAGATTAATAATATTACATTGTATTGTATAACACACTCGAAGCGTATTCCACAGATCCCTTTGTTTAATCTAGGTCTATGTATATTTTGAGATCTTGCTGCGGACCCCCTGCAGTACCTTGGACCCAACTTTGAGAACCCCTGGTGTATTTGATGTTTATACTGTATTATTTTTTAAATATCATGACAATACCAGCACACTGTCAAAGGCTCATTTGCAATCGATGAACAAAAACCTACTCACCAGTTATTGCGGCCACTTTCTCAGGATCCAATCTGTCTTTTTTCTCTCCATCTTCTCCAATTAAATGTTTTTATTTATTTAACTAGGCAAGTCAGTTAAGAACAAATTCTTATTTACAATAATGGCCTACCCCGGGAAAAACTCTCCCCTAACATGGGCCAATTGAGCACCGCCCTATAGGACTCCCGATCACGGCCAGTTGTGCTACAACCCGGGATCGAACCTGGGTCTGTAGTGATGCCTTTAGCGCCACTCGGGAGGCCGAGTGTGATTGGATCTTCAAACTATTGAGCCTGAGAAAGCTCCTCCCTCACCCCCAAGGCAGAGCCCCTCCTAGCCATGATCTAAGGGCATATACCCCTTCTAGTCATTCTAATTCTATGGTCTATACAATCTCTGTACATACCTCTCAGGTTGCTTTTCAGCAACATGTTGACATCAAATAACCACGCTTTGCTTATTTGAATCAGCTGTGTACAGTCGTGGCCAAAAGTTTTGAGAATGACACAAATATTAATTTCCACAAAGTTTGCTGCTTCAGTGTCTTTAGATATTTTTGTCAGATGTTACTATGGAATACTGAAGTATAATTACAAGCATTTCATACGTGTCAAAGGCTTTTATTGACAATTACATGAAGTTGATGCAAAGAGTCAATATTTTCAGTGTTGACGCTTCTTTTTCAAGACCTCTGCAATCCACCCTGGCATGCTGTCAATTAACTTCTGGGCCACATCCTGACTGATGGCAGCCCTTTCTTGCATAATCAATGCTTGGAGTTTGTCAGAATTTTTGGGGTTTTGTTTGTCCACCTGCCTCTTGAGGATTGACCACAAGTTCTCAATGGGATTAAGGTCTGGGGAGTATACTGTTTTGTTCCCCGAGCCACTTAGTTATCACTTTTGCCTTATGGCAAGGTGCTCCATCATGCTGGAAAAGGCATTGTTCGTCACCAAACTGTTCCTGGATGGTTGGGAGAAGTTGCTCTTGGAGGATGTGTTGGTACCATTCTTTATTCATGGCTGTGTTCTTAGGCAAAATTGTGAGTGAGCCCACTCCCTTGGCTGAAAAGCAACCCCACACATGAATGGTCTCAGGACGCTTTACTGTTGGCATGACACAGGACTGATGGTAGCGCTCACCTTGTCTTCTCCGGACAAGCTTTTTTCCGGATGTCCCAAACAATCGTAAAAGGGGATTCATCAGAGAAAATGACTTTACCCCAGTCCTCAGCAGTCCAATCCCTGTACCTTTTGCAGAATATCAGTCTATCCCTGATGTTTTTCCTGGAGAGAAGTGGCTTCTTTGCTGCCCTTCTTGACACCAGGCCATCCTCCAAAAGTCTTTGCCTCACTGTGCGTGCAGATGCACTCACACCTGCCTGCTGCCATTCCTGAGCAAGCTCTGTACTGGTGGTGCCACGATCCGGCAGCTGAATAAACTTTAGGAGACGGTCCTGGCGCTTGCTGGACTTTCTTGGGCGCCCTGAAGCCTTCTTCATAACAATTGAACCGCTCTCCTTGAAGTTCTTGATGATCCGATAAATGGTTGATTTAGGTGCAATCTTACTGGCAGCAATATCCTTGCCTGTGAAGCCCTTTTTGTGCAAAGCAATGATGATGGCACGTGTTTCCTTGCAGGTAACCATGTTTGACAGAGGAAGAACAATGATTCCAAGCACCACCCTCCTTTTGAAGCTTCCAGTCTGTTATTCAAACTCAATCAGCATGACAGAGTGATCTCCAGCCTTGTCCTCGTCAACACTCACACCTGTGTTAACGAGAGAATCACTGACATGATGTCAGCTGGTCCTTTTGTGGCAGGGCTGAAATGCAGTGGAAATGTTTTTTGGGGATTCAGTTCATTTGCATGGCAAAGAGGGACTTTTAATTGCAATTCATCTGATCACTCTTCATGACATTCTGGAGTATATGCAAATTGCCATCATACAAACTGAGGCAGCAGACTTTGTGAAAATTTATATTTGTGTCATTCTCAAAACTTTTGGCCACGACTGTAGTGCTAGGGCAAAAACCAAAACATGCACCCATGGGGGGGCCCAGGACCGGGTTGGAAAGCCCTGATCTAAAGCACCCACTGCCATTGCAGTGGAACTGTTGGCCTGGTTGCATGGCCGCCCTCCAGACATTCTTTGGGACTGTAACGTTCAAAGTCTGGGTGAATTGGTGCTGTAAGTACAGGAATATAATATATTCTTTGTATTTAAAAGTCATACTAGCTAATACATTGACTTGTATTAACAAATATACCTTCTCAGTATTTATCTTAACTTCATGTACTAGGTTTAGTAGTTAGGGTTAAGTAGTCAGGTTAAGTAGT
>QNTS01004175.1:60831-72274 GCA_003317085.1 Hucho hucho | reverse complement strand
AGTTAGGGTTAAGTAGTTAGGGTTAAGTAATCAGGTTAAGTAGTTAGGGTTAAGTAGTTAGGGGTTAAGTAGTTAGGGGTTAAGTAGTTAGGTTTAGTAGTTAGGGTTAAGTAGTCAGGTCAAGTAGTTAGGGTTAAGTAGTCAGGTCAAGTAGTTAGGGTTAAGTAGTCAGGTTAAGTAGTTAGGGTTAAGTAGTCAGGTTAAGTAGTTAGGTTAAGTAGTCAGGTTAAGTAGTTAGGGTTAAGTAGTTAGGATTAAGTAGTTAGGGTTAAGTAGTCAGGTTAAGTAGTCAGGTTAAGTAGTCAGGTTAAGTAGTTAGGGTTAAGTAGTCAGGTTAAGTAGTTAGGGTTAAGTAGTTAGCGTTAAGTAGTCAGGTTAAGTAGTTAGGGTTAAGTA
Organism: Hucho hucho; assembly: GCA_003317085.1. Classification (NCBI taxonomy): domain Eukaryota; kingdom Metazoa; phylum Chordata; class Actinopteri; order Salmoniformes; family Salmonidae; genus Hucho; species Hucho hucho. Next base: position 71,878 of record QNTS01004175.1, on the reverse strand, counting down.
GTTAGGGTTAAGTAGTTAGGTTAAGTGTATGGTTTGTTTTGGTAGATGTTGGTTGTTCAGATTAAGAGTTATAATCTTCCACGCCACCATATACTGTATTCTAGAACCTCCACTAGGGGTGCTCATGAGTAAAAGTGGGTCCCGAAAGATGGCCTCAAATGTGCACATGAGCAAAATAAATTATTTCATGATATATTATGTATGTTATGAACCATTCAATAACAATTTGAGTTTGAACATGAGGTAAAATATTTACAACCAAAGTCCTAGACTGTGTGTCTTTAACATGTCAGTAGCAGAACTCTAGACAACAGAGGGGGTTGGCTGCACATTAGTACCAGAGAATGGGCTTTCACTAAACAGCTGGAGCGGAATTCTATCGAACATATCAGATACATGGTTTCCAGGTGTTTGATGCCATTCCATTTGCTCCGTTCCGGCCATTATTATGAGCTGTTCTCTCCTCAGCAGCCTCCTGTGGTAGACAAGAAAGTCTTCGAAAAGTCTTTGATCCCAACAAACCTTTATGTTTTTACCCCATACAAGGGTGGGGAAGGAATAATAGTGTAGTGTAGTGTATGTGTGTGTGTATGCATGTATTTAGGTGTGTGTGTGTTCAGGTCTGTCCACAAGGGTGTAGGCAGAAGGTCAGGGACAGACCGAGAGGAAGGTTCCCACCTAAATTATGTTTCTAACCCATCTGTCAGCACACTCTCACATAGGAAATTACCAAACCCAGAACACACAGACACACACATAAATCAGAAAATCCTTTATCTGGCTGCTCTTGAGTTGCAGCACAACTTAGGTTGAAATGACCAACTTTTATGCATTTGGTAAAAATCTTTAAATTAATTTATTTGTTTGAACTTAGTCCTTCTGTTTGGTGGGCTGGTTAGTGTGTTTTTTTTTTAAGAAAGAGTGATTGTGTGATTGCGAATGTAGTCGGGAGAGCAAGAGAGTGAGTACATTTGGGTAAGAGAAGGAATGTGAGTGTATCAGGGGAGGTGCAGCTCAGACCACAAGTTTCCATAAAGCTGTTTTTCATCAGAACAGGATTTAATATTTAAACCCCCCACCCATATTAAAGGTAGACTCAGCGATATGACATAGATGCAGAAAGTAAAAAGCATAGTGGGTCAATTTCCGCCACAACTAAGGGTGTTGAAGAGCGAGGCTCAACTTCTCTGGTGTTTTGGTGCCCTGGCTACCCAGCTATGAACAGCGTGAAGCAAACCTGTGCGCAGATACTGTGTGTGACTGTGAGAGCAAAGTCTTGCATCTTGCTAATCTTAATATCTGCGGTGCTGCTCGTGGCCACGTCATTTAGCTCAGTCTACCTTTACAGCGGAGGCTTGTCTGATGTGTTTACAGAGACAGATTCCATGAGTCATACATACTGTACATACCTTAAGCACACCGTCATTACTGCCGTCATTACGAAAGATCTGACACTTTTGGTACAAATGTGCTTTGTTGCTGATTTCAATAAAGTATTTAAAATGTGACCTTGGATGGACCTTAGTCACCTGTGCTGATAGGACCATTTTTTATTTGAACGCAAGCCACAATCATTCGGTTACCTCATAGGGTTTAATGCGCACCACCACATATCAAGAATGATGTAACCAGTTTCATACCAATAGGCTGAACAAATATGAGCTGATTTGTTATCGCTCTGCTACATTGATATTGGACAGAAAACAACAATTTTAATATCAATTTTATTTATTAATCAATTTACTAACAGGTAAAAATTGACATTTTTTATTTTTTATTAATAAAGAGGAAACTGGCCAACAAGACAAGTTGAGCCTACATCTGTTATGTCATCTCTGAAGAAGACTCGGGCCTACATCTGTTATGTCATCTCTGAAGAAGACTCAAGCCTACATCTGTTATGTCATCTCTGAAGAAGACTCATGCCTACATCTGTTATGTCATCTCTGAAGAAGACTCAAGCCTACATCTGTTATGTCATCTCTGAAGAAGACTCGGGCCTACATCTGTTATGTCATCTCTGAAGAAGACTCAAGCATACATCTGTTATGTCATCTCTGAAGAAGACTCAGGCCTACATCTGTTATGCCATCTCTGCAGAAGACATGGGCCATGTGATGCTGGGTGTTACTAGGGGCAACCATCGCACTGGCTCACTGTCACACTGGCATGGCCTCTCCCGACCAATCCCTTGGATCCTTCCCCTGACAGCCCCTCCCCTCCCTGTGATGTCAGAGATGGAGTACACGCCCACAGACCCATCCTGGAAGCCAACATACACACACAGCTCCTCACTCACAGCCAGAGCTGTGGGGGTCTTACACAGACACAACCTTCCCAGTCTCCCCCCGTCAGCCAGCCGTACCACTGCCAGCAATGGCTTAGTGTGCAGGTCACAGGCACAGCCATTATCCTGGGGAGGGGGGTGGCAGATGTAGACAGCATAGCGTCCAGAGTCGTCCAAGCAAACTTTGAGGACTGGACCCTGGGCCTTGACCATACACAGCCTGGCATGGGGCAGGTCCAGCAGGGTGATGAGGTCATCATCACTGGACAGCAGAGCGAAGCTCCCATCAGAGGACATGTGGAAAACCTGTGGCTGGCACAGGAACATCTGGGGGAGCAGAAACTGTCGGCATACCGTCTCCTCTGTCACCCTCCATGTGTAAACAGACCCAGAGGCAGCCATCACGATCACAAAATCAGGGTGTTCCGGCAGGGTCCGGAAGGCCACGACCGTAGAACGTTCATAGCGTTCTGAGCACGAGAAGCGCTTACTGACGGTGCCAGACCACAGGCTGACGGCGAGCAGGTCGCCATGACGACGGCCTAACAGGAAGGTGCTCTCAGAGGAGACCTGGGCATCAGCCAGGTACAGGTGAATGTTACAGACCACGGCCCCACTGGCCAGCTTCCACACCCTGGACAGGCCGTGCTGCGACACACACACCCCGATGTGTCCGTTAGAGGTGATCAGAACCTCTGTAGCTCTGCTGCCATGGATACGGTGGAGGTTCTGTCCCGTGTCGCTCTGCCACACATAAACGTCCTCCCCTGAGAGGCTCACAAGATGGCTGCCGTCTGGAGAGAGACACAGCTTCTCCACGGGGCCATCGTGCAGGAAGTGAGTCTCCGGACTTCCTGTCTGTAATTTCCACCTCCACAACATCTCTGAGCCGTCAATCACATAGAACCGCTCTCCCATTGGCTCCAGCACCACCTCCCTCACAGCAGCCCCTGTTCTAGGGACCATAGCCGCAGCACATATTACATCGGAGTCCCACGTAGTGAGGTGGCCATTTTGTGTGACCACGGAGAGGACAGACTCCATCTTGAGCAGTGAGTGGGGTTGGGAAGGACTGCCAGTGTCTAAGGAGAGGACACACTGACCAGTGGTCATCCTCCACACCAGCACAGAGGGACAGGCCTCTAGCGAAGCCAGGATGAGGTGTCCGTCCTGGGCTAACAACGCCTGAGAGAAGGCCTTCCCCTGTGGAGCTCTGAAGTGGTCCCACTGCTCCCAGTCACACGTGTCCCAGAGAACAATCTCCTGGGTTTTACACACCAGCAGAATACTACTCTCTTTTGATAGGTCTGTATTGATGAACTCAAAATGACTGCTGCCACTACAACACTCCTTTAGGAGTTTGGGATCTGTTTTGGTTGCTACGCCCCATAACAATACGTGCCCTCTGCTGTCCACACACACCATCTCCCTCTCATCCTCACTGAGTATCACAGAGATGACTGATGACTCTGCTGGACTGGAACAGGTAGCAGTGAGAGTGCCTCTAGATGTGTCAAATATAGACACTGTGCCTTTCTCCTGGCCACAGTACACAAACTGACCACTAGAGGGAAAAGACACACTCCTCACGGTGTTCTGGCACTGCAAACGGGTGAGGAGGCGGCTGGTGGAAACTTCAGAAACACTCACGTAGCTAAGACCTTTCCACCACACACACATCCTGTCATCACACATGAGAAACCCTTCAACTATGGTACTGGAGTGTTGGTCTGAGTTTGGCTCCTGTCTTTCTTGACTCAGTATATCCTGAAAACACGTTGTCCCACTCACATCCCACAGGAGCTGTGTGTTGCACTGAGTTGAGAGGAGGATGAAAGTCCCACTACTCCGGACACTTACAAACCTCAGCGCAGGTTCACAGCTCAGTTTCAGTTCCTCTGCCTCCCTACCCCTCCACACCCATGCAGACCCATCACTCTGTATGACAACCACAGTCCCAGACACTGTCCCCGCTGCATCTGTAACAGGACACTGTCTGGCCTCTGGGAAAAAACACTGTGTGGAGGGTACGGTGGAGGGGGCAGGACTGAGCACCACTCCTAACCCACTTCCCCTCTTCTTGATCCCCTGTGTCACCGCCTCAGCATAGCCCTCCAGCTCAGGACAGAGCCCCAGGAAAGGAAGCAGCCTGACCTTCATCACCATGGACAGCTCCATAGGGGAGCTCCAGAGGAGGCAGGCTGAGTCCCTCAGAATGCCCGCCAGAAGAGCTCTCTCCCTGGGGAAGATGAGCTGGGACGCCCCTTCCCTTTCCCAATCCTCCAGCAGGGTTACCAGATCCCCTAGGAGCCCCGCCCTCAGCATGGCCTGATGGAACTCCAGTGACATAATCAGACCTCGCCCTAGCTCCTCCAACCTGCCACTCTCCTTCAGGTGATAGGGCAGTTCCAGAAGCTTGCGCAGGTTGACTCGCACATGCTCAGAAGAGGGGGAGGAAGAGGATGAGGAGGGTTGAGAGTTAAACACATACGGTTGACCAGGAGGTTGCCTGTCAATGTATTTTTTCAATCGGGCAGTGTCAGGGACAGCCCCAGGCTGGTTGAATCCTGCGTTCTGGCTGATGACCAGTGGTTTGGCTTTACCGTAGGCCCAGCGACCATTAAAATAGTCAGCCATCGCTGTGTGCATCTCCTCCCTCATCTCCCAGGAGCTCAGGTACCTCTTACACACCACCAACCCAAAATGTCTACTGACCCAGAACAGCACATGAGACCCTGCAACACTCCTCTTCACCAGAAACCCCTTCAGATCCAACAACAGCCTCTCCACTTCCACCTCAGGTACCCTAACCTTGGAGGGAGGGGGCTCATTGGCCGAGACGTACCCAGCCAGCACCTCGTCATCACTGGACAGGAGGTCAGAGAGCTCAGCCTCCGTGAGTCCGGTCCTGGAGAGGGTCAGGTAGCTCAGGGCTCGGGACACCAGAGCCAACCCATGTTTCTCCTCTAGGTGAACCAGAAACACTGTGATGCTGGAGTGGACACCCACAGGAAGGGTCTCATCAGTCACCTCTGATGCTGAGAGAGAGAGAGCGAGAGAGGACAGAGAGAGAGAGTGGGAGAAAGAGAGAAATTAGCTCCAGATATATATAGAGATAGATGTGTTTATACTGTGTTTTTGATGTGTACCTGAGGTCCACAGCGAGGCGTGTCTGTGCAGGAGGCGAGCGTAGAGGGTCAGAGGGCAGGAGATCAGGGCCATGTTCATGACCCCCTGCTGTCCTGACGTCACTCTCCTTCCTGACCCCTCCAGGAGGGCCGCCAACATCCTCACACACCCCCTCCCCTTCACCGGCCCCAGCTTCACACTCACACAGCACCCTGAGACACCAAACACTGCAGAGGAGGATTGTGGGTAATGGAGTTCAATGGTGTGGAGGGTATTGGTTCGGGTGGGGGAGATGGAGAGCATGAGTTTGACGTTGGGAGGGAGGGGGGAAGGGAGACACTTGATGGTTTGGTGTCCGGAGACAGTCAAAGCTTGATCTAGGCCGTCGAGGATGAGGACCAGGGGTTGTTTAGGGGAGGGGCAGATGGAGAGGAGGGAGGAAAGGTTTTGTCTGAGCTGGGGGAAGGTAGGGTTAGGGTCTCTGCTATGGTTATGGTTGTATCTGTGGGCTATCTGGTGGCACAGGCTGGAGAGAAGGTGTCTAGGTGAGAGATTGACTGCCAGGCTGGTGAACTGAATAATCACCACGGGATCCATGTCGCTCAGCCATGACCTCACCTGGAGAAGAGAGGAGAGAGAAACAGGCTGTTATGTGGCACTGCCAATCAGTACAGTCCCAGTCATTTGGGATGGACCCCTGCAGATCTCTTCTAAACAAGATATTATTAGATATTATAATGTATGTTATCTGGATATTCAGTCAGTAATACTTATTTCCCTCATTAAAATGCAATTCCATTTATAATATTTTTCACATGCGTTTTTCTGGATTTTTTTGTTGTTATTCTGTCTCTCACTGTTTAAATAAACCTACCATTAAAATTATAGACTGATCATTTCTTTGTCAGTGGGCAAATGTACAAAATCAGCAGGGGATCAAATACTTTTTTCCCTCACTGTAGCTAGTAATGTCTTATAGAAGTAAGCAACAGGTAGTTTCTACTTCAAATCACTTATATAAAATTCTGTATGTCCTGAGTTACTGCTCCATCTACCTGCTGTGCACAATGTGCCAGCAGCACAGTTTTCCCTGTGCACGGCCCTCCTACGACCACTAGTGGGTGTTGTGTGTCCCTCTGCTCCAGGTAAGACCTGAGTTCCTCTTCCTCTGGCCGATTGTTGTCATAGAGACGGGAATAGAGAGAACACAGCTCCTCCTGCTCAGCCTGCTCTCTGGTCAACGCATCATCAGAACGAGGTGACGATACTGACTTGCCCATTCCCATGGCGACAGAGCTGTCAATCAGAGCCAGGAGGTCGGAGTAAAGCTGTTGGCAGAGACCCTCCGCATAGCTCCTCCTCCTGGCGGGGGTGTAACCATGACGAGGGTCACATTCCGAAGTTGTGGTGTACACCAGGAGCCGACAGGAAGTCACCAGGCTGGGCAGGAAGTGGTCACAGAGCTGGGACAGGAGGCTGTCATTGGACAGAGCCTGTGATAGATGGGGGATGACGTTACTCCTTACCTAATACCACTGATACAAGGTCAGATATTTGTCATCTCCAGGTACAGGTTGGGGAGAGGGTAATCAGATTCTAGATCAGTTATTAAGCGATACAAGGTCAGATATTTGTCATCTCCAGGTAGAGTTTGGGGGGAGGGTAATCAGATTCTAGATAAGTTATTAAGCGATACAAGGTCAGATATTTGTCATTTCCAGGTAGAGGGTGGGGGAGGGTAATCAGATTCTAGATCAGTTATTAAGTGAAGCATCTACCTTGAGTGGAGGATAGGTGTGTAGGAGTGGCTCTTTAGGGGGTTGGTCTGCCCCCTCACTCTGGCCCCGCCCATTGGAGATCTTGTTGACATAGACCAGGCAGCGTTTGATGTCACGTCTAGGACAATTCTCCAGAGCAAATCGCAGGTCTGTGTCGAGAGCTGGAGAGATAGAGAGAGAGTTTTCAAATGTACACCTTAATAAAGAGTATATTACATACTGATCTGTTGGACAACTTAAATGGCTGGAGAGATGGAGTGAAGAATGTACAATTCCTCTAGATATGCTGAAATCCTACTAGAGTGATGGAGCTATTTAAAATGTCAGTACAGTTTGTCTTTCTTTCAGTGGATGTTGCTCAGCTCCCACCATTCCCTTTGCTTTACGCCTAAAGAGAGAGATGGGGGGTGAGGTCGCCTGTTCTCTCTTCAACACAGCGCCTCGATGAAGGGAACATTGAGTCATTTCACACCTTCACACCTTTCTTCAGACGGATGTGCAAATCTAGATTATAGAAAGATACTGGGATATCTGTTACTATGGGTACAGAGACATAGCAACAGTGTTTTAGGTTGCTTTTGGGGGCTGAGTGTGAGTTCATGTTGCTCATTGTCTGTATGTATAAAACTGAACCATAACCTTAACCTGTCTGGCCTAGCGTGGTATACTCTATGTAGTTTCCATTCAGTCACTTGTCATTGGTTGAGGACTGAAGAGGAAGTCACATGGTAATCTCTACCTAAAAGGGCTATAGAGACACATTACTAGTACACACACTGACCACAGACAGAGGTCATGGCTGTGGACAAACAGACTGGACTTCTGGTGGAGCTACTGATCATTGGCACTGCTCTTCTCCTGACTGGTAGGCTACTGTGTGTTATGAGGAGTCAGGGGCTCCAAATGGTATTTCAAATACTGAATTAAATATGAGTTGTGTGCTGTATTTTGTTGGTGCCCAAAAGTCATTTTTCTTCTGTTGATCAACAGAAGGTGTGGGTGGAGATTCTCTCTCTACTCCATAGTGGGAGATGATGTCATTCTGCAATGTGTCAATCAGGTTCATCCATAAGCCGCCTCCAAATGTTGTTTTAGAGAATTTGGCAGTATGTCTAACCAACCTCACAATCGCAGACCACGTGTAACCATGCCAGCCCAGGACCTCCACATCCGGCTTCTTCACCTGCGGGAACAGCCACCCGGACAGCTGATGAAACTGTGGGTTTGTACACCCGAAGAATTTCTGCAAACAGTCAGAAACCGTCTCAGGGAACCTCATCTGCGTGCTCGTCGTCCTTGAATTGACTGTAGTTCGGCGTCGTAGCCGACTTCAGTGGGTAAATGCTCACCTTCGATGGCCACTGGTACGCTGGAGAAGTGTGCTCTTCACAAATTAATCCCAGTTTCAACTGTACTGGGCAGATGGCAGACAGCGTGTATGGCGTGGTGTGGGCGAGCGGTTTGCTGATGTCAACGTTGTAAATAAGAATTTGTTCTGACTTGCCTAGTTAAAAAAGGTTAAATAAAATAAATTTAAAAAACAGAGTGCCCCCTGGTGGCAGTGGGGTTATGGTATAGGCAGGCATAAGCTACTGACAACTAACACAATTGCATTTTATCGATGGCAATTTAAATGCACAGAGATACCGTGATGAGATCCTGAGGCCATTCATCCGCCGCCATCACCTCATGTTTCAGCATGATAATGCACGGCCCCATGTCACAAGGATCTGTACACAATTCCTGAAAAAATGTCCCAGTTCTTCCACAGCCTGCATACTCACCAGACATGTCACCCATTGAGCATGTTTGGGATGCTCTGTATCAACGTGTACGACAATGTGTTCCAGTTCTCGCCAATATCCAGCAACACACAGCCATTGAAGAGGAGTGGAACAACATTCCACAGGCCACAATCAACAATCAACAGCCTGATTAACTCTATGCGAAGGAGATGTGTCCCGCTGCCTGATGCAAATGGTGGTCACACCAGATACTGACTGGTTTTCTGATCCACGCCCCTACTTTTATTTTTAAGGTATCTGTGACCAACATATCTGTATTCCCAGTCATGTGAAATCCATAGATTAGGGCCTAATTTATTTATTTCAATTTAACTGATTTCCTTATATGAACTGTAAACTCAGTAAAAATATTTGAAATTATTGCATGTTGCGTTTATATTTTTGTTCAGTGTAGTTAAAGAATAAATAAAAACTAGAAAACAGTATTTTGCTATTTAAGCCTCCCTTTGAAACATTCTCTTATACTTTTTACAGTGTCCACTAGCCCAGTGTCCACTAGCCCAAGATCATCTCACTCACCTGACCTGTAGTAGCCTAGGGTTGTTAGGAGACCGTCCTGAACACACTGACTCACAGCAGCCTGCAACACCTTCCTCATCTCCTCCTCCTCCTCTTCTCCTGTCTTTCCATCTGTCTGATAAAAAGATCATTATGACCTGTGCTGCACTGTGTGTGTGTGTCTACCTGGTGATTTCTCCTCACCTGTTTGTCGGGGTGCAGCTGTGTGTGTGTGTTGTGTGTGTGTGTGTCTACCTGGTGATTTCTCCTCACCTGTTTGTCGGGGTGCAGCTGTGTGTGTGTGTGTCTACCTGGTGATTTCTCCTCACCTGTTTGTCTGGGTGCAGCTGTGTGTGTGTCTACCTGGTGATTTTTCCTCACCTGTTTGTTGGGGTGCAGCTGTGTGTGTGTGTGTCTACCTGGTGATTTTTCCTCTCCTGTTTGTTGGGGTGCAGCTGTGTGTATGTGTGTGTGTCTACCTGGTGATTTCTCCTCACCTGTTTGTCGGGGTGCAGCTGTGTGTGTGTGTGTGTCTGTCGTTGCAGACAGAAGGACGGGGGTATTGTATTCTCGTCTCTCAGGTATGCCTTCTCTAGAGCGCGGGTACTGATGCCCGCTCGCTGGCACACCTGGAGCAGCATGTGGAACTCTGCCACCTCCACCTGGGCAGGTAAACACACAGCACCGTACTGTTCCCCCACCAGAGCCTGCAGCGCCACCCACAGGACACACAGAAAAGTACAGGAGTTAATACATGTGTGAAGGGTTGATTAGGGAAAAGGGATTATACTAAATGTACTAAGTAGGGTGTAGGGGTTGATTGGGGACGTGGATGTGGTGCCTTACCACTAGGTAGGGTCCGTCCGAGCTTTCTCTACACGCCTGTAGTAGCTTTTGTCTAGTCTGTTGGTCTGGCCCGGTTCTGGGATCACTTGCCTCATAAGGGTCTATCACCTACATACACATGACAGAAAATCCTATTGAATCAGACCTTTACCAGCTTCCCTAGTTCCCAGCAAAAGCTGGGCCTAGTATTGTCACCTGAGAGTCGGCTTAAGTGTGTGGGTCTACTAAACTACAATATTCTGGAGAGAGATGATTTATTATCAAACATATAGTATGACATATATTATTGCTCACACAGCTGTAAAAATACACACAGCTGTAAAAATAAAAATACAAAAATACAAAACATCTAGTCCATCTGAATATGGGTTTTGTTCAACAAGCTCATAACTCCTGCTGCTCAATAGAGATAATAACTCCTGCTGCTCAATAGAGATAATAACCCCTGCTGCTCAATAGAGATAATAACCCCTGCTGCTCAATAGAGATAATAACTCCTGCTGCTCAATAGAGATAATAACCCCTGCTGCTCAATAGAGATAATAACTCCTGCTGCTCAATAGAGATAATAACTCCTGCTGCTCAATAGAGATAATAACTCCTGCTGCTCAATAGAGATAATAACTCCTGCTGCTCAATAGAGATAATAACTCCTGCTGCTCAATAGAGATAATAACTCCTGCTGCTCAATAGAGATAATAACT
>QNTS01004175.1:32441-42934 GCA_003317085.1 Hucho hucho | reverse complement strand
AGAACTTTACTATTGGAGTGAGTTAACACACACTGGGTTCAGAACTTTACTATTGGAGTTAACGCACACTGGGTTTAGAACTTTACTATTGGAGTGAGTTAACACACACTGGGTTCAGAACTTTACTATTGAAGTGAGTTAACACACACTGGGTTTAGAACTTTACTATTGGAGTGAGTTAACACACACTGGGTTTAGAACTTTACTATTGGAGTGAGTTAACACACTGGGTTTAGAACTTTACTATTGGAGTGAGTTAACACACACTGGGTTCAGAACTTTACTATTGGAGTGATTTAACGCACACTGGGTTCTTGATATGACAAAAAAGTTGAACATGTTTCTATAGTCTTTGAGAGTGTTTTGTTTTTGTATTTGCCTAGTTTTTGTGAATGTGTGTGTAATGGTGTGTGTGTGTAGTGGTGTACATGTGTGTGTTCTTACAGCTGGCGTCTCCGTTGATGCTGCCTGTGTGTATCTCTGGCTTGGTGGAGTTGGAGGAGGTGCGTGTAATGGTGTGTGTGTGTGTGTTCTTATAGCTGGCGTCTCCGTTGATGCTGCCTGTGTGTATCTCTGGCTTGGTGGAGTTGGAGGAGGTGTGTGTAATGGTGTGTGTGTGTGTGTTCTTACAGCTGGCGTCTCCGTTGATGCTGCCTGTGTGTATCTCTGGCTCGGTGGAGTTGGAGGAGGTGTGTGAGCGTGCGTCCAGCGCAGCGAGAGACTGGAGCATGCTCAGTAGGCTGTTAGAGGTGGGGAACTGAAGATACTTCTCTGGTACGTAGCCAATCAGCCCCCTCTTATTCCTCGCCTGAAACAACCAATTACACAACAGGATGTTAGACCGTTAACCAATTACAGAGCTCTGTGTTAAAGGACAACCCTGGTCAAGCAATGAAAGAGGACTATATTAGACAGTGCTGTGTGTTTAGTGTCTGATCGTTGTTGTTACCTTGACCCAGTCCTCCATGTCTCCATCCTCTATCACCTCCAACATCTCATGCTCCTCTATGCTCAACTCATCTGGCTGACACGCCTAGACACACACAGACAGACAGAGACAGAGAGACAGAGAGAGACAGACAGAGAGGGAGAGACAGAGAGAGAGACAGAAAGACAGAGAGAGAGACAGAGAGCGAGAGAGCGAGAAAGAGAGAAAGATAGAGCGAGACAGAGAGAGAAAGACAGAGAGAGAGAGAGAAAGACAGAGAGAGAGAGAGAGAGAGAGAAAGACAGAGAGAGAGAGAGAAAGACAGAGAGAGAGAGAGAGAGAAAGACAGAGAGAGAGAGAGAGAGAAAGACAGAGAGAGAGAGAGAGAGAAAGACAGAGAGAGAGAGAGAGAGAAAGACAGACAGACAGACAGACAGACAGACAGACAGACAGACAGACAGACAGACAGAGAGAGAGAGAGAGAGAGAGAGAGAGAGAGCGAGCGAGAGAAAGACAGAGAGAGAGCGCACAAGTGAGTGAGTGAAAGACAGGAAAGGGGAGAAGGGAGGAGAGAGGAGAAAAGGAGGATAATAAACAATGGAAAATACAGACAACTGATATTTCATGGCTCTAATGTTACATATAACCCAGTGTTCAGATGTGTGGGGCACCCTGACCTGACCTGATGGGTGGGGCAACCTGACCTGATGGGTGGGGCACCCTGACCTGACCTGATGGGTGGGGCACCTTGACCTGACCTGACCCTGACCGTGTGGAAACAAAACAAGCTTACATAGCTATTTTACACACTTTCATCTTAATGTACATATTGCTACATAATCTGTCTAGATAAAGAATGTGTGGAAATACATTATCTAGCACAGCTAAGAAAATACGTTGTTCAGTGTGTGTGTGTGTGTGTGTGTGTGTGTGTGTGTGTGTGTGTGTGTGTGTGTGTGTGTGTATGTGTGTATGTGTATTACCTTGTATGAGTAGAGGACTTTGCAGGTGAGTGGGTAGTTCCTGAGGGTCCCAGAGGGGCTGGAGCTGCTGTCATCAAACACCTCCATGTTCTCCTCACACTCCTCACCCTCCGACCGCTCCAGATCAACCGGGCCCTACACACAGACACGTCACAATGAGATAGTTCCAAATTATCCAGTGTGGTTCCGTCTAACTCCTTGTTCTCTCTGGTTCTCTCCAGTTCTCTCTCCTTGTCAGGTGATATGAAGGGCGTCAATGTAAAACCTTTATGTCCTGACCCCTCCTCTACCTTCCTCAGGGAATCTCATTGGCTCAGGGAGATCAGGTGATCCAGGTGGCATATGGGCCCACCCCCATTGAGACCGGACACAGCAACCCAACCAGGACAGAACAACTGTGTGTGTTTTTCTCTGTGTGTTCAAAACTCACTATGTTCCTGATAAAAAGCTAAGACATCACTAAACTACACCTCCATCGGAGCAGAAAAACAACAGCTGTGTATGTGAGTGGACGGGTTTAACCAGAAGTCCCCACAATAATAGAAAAAAATATATATTTGACCAACTGGGGACATTTTCTTAGTCCCCACAAAATCCCCACAAGGTCAAATGCTATTTCTAGGGGGATTAGGTTTAAGGTTAGAATTAGGTTTAGGGTTAGAGTTAGGTTTAGGAGCTAGGGTTAGTTTTAGGGTTAGGGAAAATAGGATTTTGAATAGGACTGAATTGTGCGTCCCCACAAGGTTAGTTATACAAGACTGTGTGTGTGTGTGTGTGTGTGTGTGTGTGTGTGTGTGTGTGTGTGTGTGTGTGTGTGTGACCGACCAGGTGTTCCCCTCCCTGCATATATTCCTCCTACTGTAAGCAGAGGAAGGAGTATCCTCTTCTTATCTAGGTTAAGACATTTAGCTTAGAATGAGGAGTTAACAAAAAGAGAAAAACAGTCCATTCTGCCTTTTAATAATAATAGCTATGTAAACACCTTGTAGTTGTCAAACAAAAAGCGAACATTACTGTACTTACCAATTCCTGCTCTTACAAATCAATAGGTAACAGGTGTTATCATCATGGCCAGAAGGAACACTTAGAAGAGGATTGTACTACATTATAATATTAAATCAAATCTAACAAATTACACAACATATACCCAATACACACAAATCTAAGTAAAGGAATGGAATTAAGAATATATAAATATATGGACGAGCAATGTCAGAGTGGCATAGACTAAGATACAGTAGAATAGTATAGAATACAGTATATACATATGAGATGAGTAATGCAAAATATTTAGTGTTCCATTATTAAAGTGGCCAGTGATTTCAAGTCTATGTATATAGGCAGCAGCCTCTATGTGTTAGTGATGGCTACTTAACAGTCTGATGGCCTTGAGATAGAAGCTGTTTTTCAGTCTCTCGGTCCCAGCTTTGATGCACCTGTACCGACCTCGCCTTCTGGATGATAGCGGGGTGAACAGGCAGTGGCTCGGGTGGTTGTTGTCCTTGATGATCTTTTTGACCTTCCTGTGACATTGGGTGCTGTAAGTGTCCTGGAGGGCAGGTAGTTTGCCCCCGGTGATGCGTTGGGCAGAGCCCTGCGGTTGTGGGTGGTGCAGTTGCCGTACCAAGCGGGGATACAGCCCAACAGGATGCTCTCAATTGTGCACCTGTAAAAGTTTGTGAGGGTTTTAGGTGCCAAGCCAAATTTCTTCAGCCTCCCAGGTTGAAGAGGCGCTGTTGCGCCTTCTTCACCGCACAGTCTGTGTGGGTGGACCATTTAAGTTTGTCAGTGATGTGTATGCTGAGGAACTTGAAGCTTTCCACCTTCTCCACTGCGGTCCCGTCGATGTGGATAGGACGGTGCTCTCTCTGCTGTTTCCTGAAGTCCATGATCCTCTCCTTTGTTTTGTTGACGTTCAGTGAGAGGTTATTTTCCTGGCACCACACTCCCAGAGCCCTCATCTCCTCCCTGTTGACTGTCTCGCCATTGTTGGTTATCAAGCCTACCACTGTAGTGGAAACTTGCAAACTTGATGATTGAGTTGGCCACACAGTCATGGGTGAACAGGGAGTACAGGAGGGGGCTGAGAACGCACCCTTGTGGAGCCTCAGTGTTGAGGATCAGCGAAGTGGAGGTGTTGTTTCCTACCTTCACCACCTGGGGGGCGGCCCGTCAGGAAGTCCAGGACCCAGTTGCACAGGGCGGGGTTCAGACCCAGGGCCTCGAGCTGAATGATGAGCTTGGAGGGTACTATGGTGTTAAATGCTGAGCTACAGTCAATGAACAGCATTCTTACATAGGTATTCCTCTTGTCCAGATGGGATAGGGCAGTGTGCAGTGTGATGGCGATTGCATCGTCTGTGGATCTATTGGGGCGGTAAGCAAATTGAAGTGGGTCTAGGGTGACAGGTAAGGTAGAGGTGATATGATCCTTGACTAGTCTCTCAAAGCACTTCATTTAGTTCAGTTACCTTTGCTTTCTTGGATACAGGAACAATGGTGGCCATCTTGAAGCATGTGGGGACAGCAGACTGGGATAGGGAGAGATTGAATATGTCCGTAAACACTCCAGCCAGCTGGTCTGTGCATGCTCTGAGGACGCGGCTAGGGAATTCCGTCTGGGCTTGCATCCTTGCGAGGGTTAACACGCTTAAATGTCTTACTCACGTTGGCCATGGAGAAGGAGAGCCCACAGTCCTTGGTAGCGGGCCGGGTCGGTGGCACGTGTTATCCTCAAAGCGGGAGAAGGTGTTTAGCTTATCCAGAAGCAAGACGTCGTTGTCCGCAACGTGGCTGGTTTTCCTTTTGTAGTCTGTGATTGTCTGTAGACCCTGCCACATACGTCTTGTGTCGGAACGGTTGAATTGCGATATCACTTTGTCTCTATACTGACGTTTTGCCTGTTTGATTGCCTTGCGGAGGGAATAACTACACTGTTTTGTATTCTGCCATATTCCCAGTCACCTTACCAGTAGTTATCACCTTGGGGGAAAGGTTAATTGATTAGGAGATACTTTACTCTCCATCACACTGGTGTGAAATGAACACTGGGCCGAGGGAACAGACAACTCCCTCAACTAATTATCTAACTGTTACTCTTGTCATCCACACCACTTTCTCCCCCTCTCCATCCCCCTTCTCTCCTTTGGTTCCAGTTTCACCCATTATCACTTTCCCACTCTCTGTCTCCCTCTCTCTCACTTCCTCTGTCTCTCCACCCCCTCCCTCCCTCCATCTCTCTCTCTTGTGGTTGCTGCAGTATCATGTGAACAGAATGTTAAGTGGTGAATAAGAGCAGAGACTGCTTACCTCAACGTCCTGCTGACACACACAAAAACACACTCATACTCGCACACACAGGACAAAAGTGCTGAAGTGCACACACACATGCCTTGGCTGCCCTGTGGTGAATAAACATTTGTCTGTGCTGATGACAGGTAGTGGGAGAGAGGCATTTCAGGGAGTGTAGTGAGGGATTGTGGGTAGTTTCCTCCAAAGTGAGGGACGGTGGTGTAGTGAGAGGGAGGGAGGGCAGATGTCTCACCGAGAGTGAGGGATCGTGGGTAGTGTAGTTTACTGTAGCCCAGCGCTCATTCTCCAGCTCCTCCATCACCTGGTTCATGGCGCTCTTCAGCCAGGTATCCACGGCAACGCCCACCTGTCTCAGCAGGTCCAGACGAGCCTCTGCCTTCAGCTTTACTGTCTAGAGAGAGAGAGAGAGAGAGAGAGAGAGAGAGTGGTTACACACACTTCTGGGTAATCAATATAACTGACAGGGGACGTTGGAGGACTCAATCTATCCCATCAACACTCAATCTATCCCAGGTAAGTACAGGAAAGGAAGACCCAGAGTTACCTCTGCTGCAGAGGATAACTTCATTAGAGTTACCCGCCTCAGAAATTGCAGCCCAAATAAATGCTTCACAGTTCAAGTAACAGACACATCTCAACATCAACTGTTCAGAGGAGACTGCGTGAATCAGGCCTTCATGGTTGAATTGCTGCAAAGAAACCATTACTAAAGGACACCAATAAGAAGAAGAGACTTGCTTGGGCCAAGAAACAAAAGCAATGGAAATTAGACCGGTGGAAATCTGTCCTTTGGTCTGATGAGTACAAATTGGAGATTTTTGGTTCCAACCGCCGTGTCTTTGTGAGACGCAGAGTAGGTGAACGGATTATCTCCGCTTGTGTGGTTCCCACCATGAAGCATGGAGGAGGTGGTGTGATGGTGTGGGGGTGCTTTGCTGATGGCACTGTCAGTGATGTATTTAGAATTCGAGGCACACTTAACCAGCATGGCTACCACAGCATTCTGCAGCAATACACCATCCCATCTGGTTTGAGATTAGTGGGACTATCATTTGTTTTTCAACAGGACAATGACCCAAAACACACCTCCAGGATGTATATGGGCTATCTGACCAAGAAGGAGAGTGATGGAGTGCTGCATCAGATGACCTGGCCTCCACAATCCCCCGACCTCAACCCAATTCAGATGGTTTGGGATGAGTTGGACCGCAGAGTGAAGGAAAAGCAGCCAACAAGTGCTCAGCACTTCAAGACTGTTGGAAATCATTCCAGGTGAAGCTGGTTGAGAGAATGCCAAGAGTGTGCAAAGCTGTTATCAAGGCAAAGGGTGGCTTCTTTGAAGAATCTAAAATCTAAAATATATTTGATTTGTTTAACTTCTTAGGGAGCAGCAGCAGAGGTGACGGTTTTGGAGAGTCTGGCGTGCCCAAAGTAAAATGCCTGTCACTCAGGCCCAGAAAATAAGATATCCACATAATTAGTACTATTGGATAGGAAACACTCTGAAGTTTCTAAAAGTGTTAAAATAATGTCTGTGAGTATAACAGAACGGATATAGCAGGCGAAAACCCGAGAAATGTCTGTCCAGATTATTTTTTTTTGTGACCTTTGCTCTGTTTGATACTCTCCCTATTGATTTTAATGGTATCCAGCTCCTAGATTGCAGTACCTATGGATTCCACTATATGTCAACAGTCTTTATACAGTGTCTGGAGGCTCTAGCCCTGAGCAGAACGGATAGGAACAGGAAATAGTCAAGGGAGCTCAGATGTCAACAAGATTTCACGGCCGCGAGACCGTGTGCGCGCCCCCACTTTATTTTCCTTTCATAATGTTTAGGTTACCATCCGAGTTAAATATTATCGCTAATATTCATAAAAGGATAGCTAAGGATGCATTATAAATGGTCTTTGATTTGTTTAGGAAAAGTTTATAGGTTTATTTGAACGCGTTCTCTTCACGGTTCAATGGGCGATTCGACGTTGGATTTTCTTCACATAACGCGCCAACCAAACGGAGATTTATGGATATAATAAATGACTTTTTCTAACAAAAGAACCATTGGATGTCTTCGTTGGACACTTGGGAAGCCCTCAGCAGAAGTTCTTCGAAAGGTAAGGGATTTATTTTAGCTCTGATATGGGTTTTGTGAGACCCACGCTGGATATGAATTTATGCTAATGTTGAAAATATGTGGGGTGCTATCCTCAAACAATCAAATGTTGTGCTTTCGCCGTAAAGCCTTTTTGAAATCTGACAACGCTGTGATATTGCCAAGAATCAGAGCTTTTGGTGACTATGCAACACTTGTATATTGATGAATGTTTAATAATTCAACTTTTGGATTTTGAATTTGGCGCCGCTACTCCCTAAGTAGTTAACACTTTTTTGGTTACTACATGATTCCATATGTGTTATTTCATAGTGTTGATGTCTTCACTATTATTTTACAATGTAGAAAATAGTAAAAATAAATAAAAACCCTTGAATGAGTAGGTGTGTCCAAACTTTTGACAGGTACTGTTGGTTCACAGGAAGTACAGGGAGATAAACTCATTACAGTACATTTTCATGGAGATAAAAGCTCTTTAATGTCTGATCAGTATCAGGAAGTTGAATGTTGTTAATTATTGAGTACACTTTCATCACTAATGCTTCCTCCTCTGACCCCACCCACCATAGACTATTGGTTGTCCTGGCTCTGCCCCTCCTCCCTGGACCCATTAGATCCTAATGGACTCAAACATTCAACAGACAGCAGGAGATAATGGGGGCTGGGAGAGAGAGGGGGAGGGAGGGAAGGAGGGGGAGGTGGACAGAGTTGGAGGGAGGGGCGAGGTGGAGAGTGGTCCTTAGCTGTGTGAATTTCTCATCTCTGTCTGTGGGCTTTATGACTACATCAGCCAGCAGGGGGTGCCAGAGAGAGGGAAATCACAGAGGACAGATATTATTTAAAAAAAATTATTTACCTTTATTTAACTAGGCAAGTCAGTTAAGAACAAATTCTTATTTATAATGACGGTCTACCCCGGCTAAACCAGGAAGACGATGGGCCAATTGTGCGCCGCCCTACGGGACCAATCACGGCCGGATGTGATACAGCCTGGACATTAAAGGAGAGGAGATGAGATGCATTGATCTGATTCACAGTCTGACAGGCTGTCTCTGAGAGAATCCATGGAGAGACAACTCTACTTGGAGAGCGGGGGGAAAGAGGGTATACTGCAGCCTATAGGTCTACCTTTTCTTCTAACAAACACACACAAACCTCAGCCTTGCGGATGTTCTCTTTGGTATCCTCTATCTTCAGCTCCAGATCAAGCCGGCCCTGCTCCGTTTGAGGGACTCCCAGTGTCTCACACTCCTCCAGGCTCTAACGGCACACACACACTTCAATATCACAGACTAAAATCACATCTGTTTTTTAAAGATGATCTGGACCAACATAAACAACTAGTGTGTGTGTGTGGTGTGTAGTTGTGTGTGGACTCACTCTTTTGTAGTGGACAATGTTCTTGTGTTCTCGCGCCATTCTGGTCGCCCATTTCCTGGCCTCCTTGTTCAGACTGTGCTCCTCTGTCTGGCTCCCCGTGTCTGTCTCCAACTTACGACTCTACAACACACACACACGCACACGCACACACACACAGTTACCATGGAGATAAGAGGAACACAACACCCTCTTCCTAAGCGGTTACCATGGAAATGATGGAATGTGATTCTCCTATCCCCAATGAAGTATCCCCGAAGAACTACTGTAGAGCCATCATTACCCCACACAACCACACCATGTACAGTCCCACTGGATACAGCTATCTAACAACCACACCATGTACAGTCCCACTGGATACAGCTTTAGAAGAACCTCCCTCTCACATACATGCACCAGAGAATTAGATGCAACAACTAGGTGTGAGGGGCAGCTGCTGCTAATAACATCTTAGAAAATAGGCTGATTTGAAACAAGGGGAGAGGAGAGAGAAGGAGACGGATTTGAAACAGAGGGAGAGGAGAGAGAGAAGGAGACGGATTTGAAACAGAGGAAGAGGAGAGAAGGAGACGGATTTGAAACAGAGGGAGAGGAGAGAAGGAGACGGATTTGAAACAGAGGGAGTGGAGAGAGAAAGAGACGGATTTGAAACAGAGGGAGAGGAGAGAGAGTTATGTTTATTTATTTTCCCTTTTGTTCTTTAACTATTTGCATATCATTACAACACTGTACATAGCCATAATATGACATTTGAAATGACTCTATTCCTCTGAAACGTTTGTGAGTGTTTATTTGACTTTTGTTAATGATCCATTTCACTCGCTTTGGCAATGTAAACATATGGTTAACATGCAAATAAAGCCTTTTGAATTTAATTTAATTGAGAAAGAGAATAACAAGCCTTCTATTGCTTGTCTTGAGATAATAGACAAAATATGTGTGTGTGTGTGTGTGTGTGCAGCAGACGTCTGTCTGTGTGTCTTCCCAATGGAGCCCATCCCTTAACTTCCTAGCCCAGTAATGCATATCCATGTCCCCTAGCTACACTGCATTAACACACAACAACCAGTCAGAATCAACACCAGACCCCCTCACCTCAACCCCCCTAACGGTCACCTCAACCCCCCTAACGGTCACCTCAACCCCACAATGGTCTATTTAGGAAACAGAGAAAACATCATTGGATAAGTAGGGTAATGTGCTATCGTGTGTGTAATTTTAACTACCTGTACAATTCAAATCAGCTATAAAATATCAGATGGTTGTTAATGTGTTGAACAGTAGCAGCTTAA
Source organism: Hucho hucho (assembly GCA_003317085.1). Taxonomy (NCBI): domain Eukaryota; kingdom Metazoa; phylum Chordata; class Actinopteri; order Salmoniformes; family Salmonidae; genus Hucho; species Hucho hucho. The sequence continues at coordinate 32,929 of QNTS01004175.1, read as the reverse complement.
TGTGTGGATGGGAACAGCAGAGTCAGGCTCAGTTAAAATACCTACTGTAGGTTACCTGGAGGAATGGGCTAATGACAATAACTAACATTATATATGTTCTAGCAGAGGGTTACACAGCAAGGTTTCTGGACATACAACCATTAGTGGTCATGGGTCAAAAACCTTGGTCTTGGTGGAAAACAGTTCATAAACGGCAAGCTAATTGTTAAACGGTCAGAATGATTAACGAACCATCATAGTTCAACAGCCATGGGTCATGGCAGCTGTAAAACAGCCATGGTTGTGGTAATGGTTGTAGTGGAACAGCCATGGTTGTGGTAATGGTTGTGTAGTGGAACAGCCATGGTTGTGGTAATGGTTGTAGTGGAACAGCCATGGTTGTGGTAATGGTTGTGTAGTGGAACAGCCATGGTTGTGGTAATGGTTGTGTAGTGGAACAGCCATGGTTGTGGTAATGGTTGTAGAGGAACAGCCATGGCTGTTCCACT
>QNTS01004174.1:79072-90213 GCA_003317085.1 Hucho hucho | reverse complement strand
ACTATTACATACCACCAACTAACATCTATATGTCACTATTACATACCACCAACTAACATCTATATGTCACTTTTACATACCACCAACTAACATCTCTATACAACTATTACATACCACCAACTAACATCTATATGTCACTATTACATAGCACCAACTAACATCCACATACAACTATTACATACCACCAACTAACATCTATATACCACTATTACATACCACCAACTAACATCTATATACCACTATTACATACCACCGACTAACATCTATATACCACTATTACATACCACCAACTAACCCTACACCTGCAGTACCAGTCAAAAGTTTGGACACACCTACTCATTCAAGGGGGTTTCTTTATTTATACTATTTTCTACATTGTAAAATAATAGTGAAGACATCAAAACTATGAAATAACATGTATGGAATCATGTAGTAACCAAAAAAGTGTTAAACATATAAAAATACATGTTATAATAGAGATTCTTCAAAGTAGCCAGCCTTTGCCTTGATGGCAGCTTTGCACATGACAACTTAGCCCTATTTGGTAAAAGGCCAAGTCCATATTATGGCAAGAACAGCTCAAATAAGCAAAGAGAAACGACAGTCCATCATTACTTTAAGACATGAAGGTCAGTCAATCCGGACAATTTCAAGAACTTTGAAAGTTTCTTCAAGTGCAGTCGCAAAAACTATCAAGAGTTATGATGAAACTGGCTCTCATGAGGACCCGCCACAGGAAAGGAAGATCCAGAGTTACCTCTGCTGCAGAGGATAAGTTCATTAGAGTTACCAGCCTCAAATTGCAGCCCAAATAAATGCTTCACAGAGTTCAAGTAACAGACACATCTCAACATCAACTGTTCAGAGGAGATAGTATGATCAGGCCTCCATGGTCGAATTGCTGCAAAGAAACCACTACTAAAGGACACCAATAAGAAGAAGAGACTTGCTTGGGCCAAGAAACACGAGCAATGAACAATAGACCGGTGGAAATCTGTCCTTTGGTCTGATGAGTCCAAATTTGAGATTTTTGGTTCCAACCGCCGTGTCTTTGTGAGACGCAGACTAGGTGAACGGATGATCTCCGCATGTGTGGTTCCAGCCGTGAAACATTACCTTTATTTAACTAGGCAAGTCAGTTAATAACACATTTTTAATTACAATGACGGCCTAGGAACAATGGGTTAACTGCCTTGTTCAGAGGCAGAACGACAGATTTTTACCTTGTCAGCCAGGGGATTCAATCTAGCAACCTTTCGGTTACTGGCCCAACGCTCTAACCACTAGGCTACCTGTCGCCCCAAGGGCTATTTGACCAAGAAGGAGAGTGATGGAGTGCTGCATTAGATGACCTGGCCTCCACAATCATCCGACCTCAACCCAATTGAGATGGTTTGGGATGTGTTGGACCGCAGAGTGGAGGAAAAGCCGCCAACAAGTGCTCAACATATGTAGGAACTCCTTCAAGAGTGTTGGAAAAGCATTCAAGGTGAAGCTGGTTGAGAGAATGCCAAGAGTGTGCAAAGCTGTCATCAAGGCAAAGGGTGGCTACTTTGAAGAATCTAAAATCTAAAATGTATTTTGATTTGTTTAACACTTTTTTGGTTACTACATGATTATGTCATTTCATAATGTTGAGGTCTTCACTATTAGTCTACAATGTAGAAAATAGTAAAAACAAAGAAAAACCCTTGAATGAGTAGGTGTGTCCAAACTTTTGACTGGTACTGTATATACCACTATGTAAATAAAAAAACTCACCCCTTTTCAGGGGAGGACGGGACTCTTTCATTCAACACACTTTGTAACTCTTCTGCAGTAAAGACGCGTACACCCAATGGCGACCCCAACAAGTTTAGCTAATATTCTGCTTAGAGACAGTTTGCACTGTTCTGTGAAGGGAGTAGTACACAGCGTTGTACGGGATCTTCAGTTTCTTGGCAATTTCACGCATGGAATAGCTTTCATTTCTCAGGACAAGGATAGACTGACGAGTTTCAGAAGAAAGTTCTTTGTTTCTGGCAAGTTTGAGCCTGTAATCGAACCCACAAATGCTGATGCCCCAGATACTCAACTAGTCTAAAGAAGGCCCGTTTTATTGCTTCTTAATCAGCACAACAGTTCTCAGCTGGGCTAACATAATTGCAAAAAGGTTTTCTAATGTTCAATTAGACTTTTAAAATTATAAACTTGGATTAGTTAACACAACTTGCCATTGGAACACAGGAGTGATGGTTGCTGATAACGGGCCTCTGTACGCCTATGTAGATATTCCATAAAAAATTGTTTCCAGCTACAGTACTCATTTACAACAATAACAATGTCAACACTGTATTTCTGATCAATTTGATATTATTTTAATGGACAAAAATGTGCTTTTCTTTCAAAAACAAGGAAATCTCTAAGTGACCCCAAACTTTTGAACAGTAGTATATATTATTATTTATTTATTGGCCTTTTTACATGTTATTTTGGCATTAATACATGTCACACATCAGTTTGCAAACAATGTACATTTTTTAAATTAATATCACTGAGTTAATAAAGCTACATATAAAGCCGCATACAAACGTCACTGCAAAATGTACGGGGAGAGCTCAGATTCAAGACCCTTGGGTGATGCCATAGAGTTACATTAGAAGTGCCCATCAAAGAAGACTCAAGGTCAATGGCCACAGACAAAATTACGTCAAATCACATTATATCTACCGTAGCTTTGATTGGACTGATCATGTCAACATCATACTTTAAAAATATTAGCTAGCAAGCTAGCAGTCATCATCATGAATCAAATCGACAATCAACTGGCATTTCCTTTTCAATTCTTGTCATATGAAGAGAAATGATGAAGAGAAATGATAGATAAAACATATCGGTGCTCATTGGCCATTGGACATAAACATTACACAACAAGTTGGAAATCGCAAATTCAACAATGAGTGGTTTGGAAGGAATCAGTGGCTTACTGCAAGCGTTGCAAAGCAATCACTAGCCTGCTATTTAGTGGAGTGGGTGTGTATTCCAAGTCTGGGTTTAAGGGTCTCTTTTCCAAGCTTAAAAGGTTAAGCATTCACCTTTTGCCATGCTGTCAATCCATCATGACTTCTGCCGAGTTCAAAACAACTGGGAACTCGGAACTGGGAAATCTGACTTCAATGAGTTCAAGACAACTGGGAACTTGGGAAAAAACGAGCTCCGACTGGGAAAATACGTTTTGAACAGTCATCCAATTCGGAATTCCAAGTCAGGAACTCGGCCCTCTTTCAAGAGCTCCGACCTGAAGATCACTGACATCATTTTTGACCTTGTTTATTTCTGAGTTCCGAGTTGTCTTGAAAGCACCATAAATCCATAGAATGCCAGACTTTAATGACAAAGTTTGCCCACGAAGGACCACCTCGCCACCTTCCTGTTCAAGTGAGCACAGCCGAACAAGGTGAGTCCAACAATGTATTGTATGCTGCTGCATAAATGATGCTAAGATAGTAAGCCGTTAGTAGCCCATGTGACTCACCCTAATAATTTGGTCCCTTTACCCCTCATAATTTAGCCTACTGTTCTGACTTGGTGGTGCACATGAAGCCTGTAGCCTGTTTTAGAGAAATGTAATCATTGAATATTATAAGAGCTTTCATTGTCTTACAGTGAAATGCTTATTTACAAGTCCTTAACCAACAATGCAGTTTTAATAAAAATAAAATAAAAATAGAAATATAACAAATAATTAAGGAGCAACAGTAAAATAATAGCGAGGCTATATACAGGGGGTTCCGGTACAGAGTCAATGTGCGGGGGCACCGGTTAGTCAAGGTAATTGAGGTAATATGTACATGTAGGTAAAGGTAAAGTGACTATGCATGGATAATAAACAGAGAGTAGCAGCAGCGTAAAAATGGGGGGTGGGGACAAAGCAAATAGTCCGGGTAGCCATTTGAAGAACTGTTAGAAGCTGTTAAGAAGCCTTTTTGACCTAGACTTGGCGCTCCGGTACCACTTGCCGTGCAGTAGCAAGAGAGAACAGTCTATGACTAGGGTGGCTGGAGTCCTTGGCAATTTCTTGGGCCTTCCTCTGACACCGCCTTGTATAGAGGTCCTGGATGGCAGGAAGCTTGGCCCCAGTAATGTACTGGGCCGTACGCACTACCCTCTGTGGTGCCTTGCGGTTGGAGGCCGAGCAATTGCCATACCAGGCAGTGATACAACCAGTCGGGATGCTCTCGATGGTGCAGCTGTATAACGTGTTGAGGATCTGAGGACCCATGCCAATTTTTTTCAGTCTCCTGAGGGCGAATAGGCTTTGTCGTGCCCTCTTCACAACTGTCCTGGTGTGTTTGGACCATGATAGTTTGTTGGTGATGTGGACACCAAGGAACTTGAAGCTCTCAACCTGCTCCACTACAGCTCCGTCGATTAGAATGGGGGCATGTTCGGTCCTCCTTTTTCAGTAGTCCACAATCATCTTGATCACGTTGAGGGAGAGGTTTTTATCCTGGCACCACACTGCCAGGTCTCTGACCTCCTCCCTATATGCTGTCTCATCATTGTCAGTGATCAGGCCTACCACTGTTGTGTCGTCTGCAAACTTAATGATGGTGTTGGAGTCGTGCTTGCTCATGCAGTCATGGGTGAACAGGGAGTACAGGAGGGGACTGAGCACGCACCACTGAGGGGCCCCTGTGTTGAGGATCAGCTTGTGTTACGTTTCTGTGGTGATGTTTGTTTGTATGTGTGTGTTTCAGGATGGCTTCCTGAAATTCTAAGCAGCTGATTGGTCGGACCCATCGATGATTGGAGATCTGACCCCGCCCTCTCGTCAGGAGATACAGCTGTCTTCAATTACCAACTCCTTCATAGCTTTAAAAGCCAGTGTTCCTTTGTTAGGAAGAGAGAGCTTCTTTGTATGTCCTGTGTTGGTTGTTGGTCTGGTTAAGTTGTTGCAAAGTATTTTGTATCCGGTCCTGCAGAGGTATGTGTATGGCATAGGACTTAGTGTTTTTGGATTATTGAAATTGTTCACTAAGTTAGTAATTATTCTGTTTTTGTTCCCAGGGGGAAGGCACCTTGGGAGTGCTTAGGCAAGAGGCCTGCGGGTATACATATACCCGTAGTATTTACTATGTCTATGCACACTAGGTAAGACCTGGGCGGACCATCCCCTGTATTTTGGTTAGCGCGCCAGGTGGCGTTAAGATTAGGTCAACTGTAGTCAACCTTACTGAAGCACAAATATGTATTACTCTATTGGCCTTGGCCTACTATTTACCCTTGACCCATCATCCTCTACTCCCTGGCAACCTCAACCTGTCTCTCGCACCGGGCACTTCTGATCCCCAGCAACATGGGCACACCCACAATTGACACACACAGTTTTTTCCACCGATTCTACACATTATTTTGTCCCGTGCCCTCCTGCACACGTCTCACATCTCGGAATCTCCCTCCTACACACTGTTGCAACATGACCATAAGCTTGGATCTACACTGAACAAAAATATGAACGCAACATGTAAAGTGTTGGTCATGTTTCATGAGCTGAAATATAAGATCCCAGAAATGTTCCATATGCACAAAAGCTTATTTCTTTAAAATGTTGAGCACAAATGTATTTACTTCCCTGCTAGTGAGCATTTTGCCTTTGCCAAGATGATCCATCCACTTGACAAGTGTGGCATATCAAGAAGCTGATTAAACAGCATGATCATTACACAGGTGGGGACAATAAAAAAAAGCCACTGTAAATGTGAAGTTTTGTCACACAACACAATGCCACAGATGTCTCAAGTTTTAAAGGAGTGTGCAATTAGCATGCAGACTGCAGGAATGTTCACCAGAACTGTTGCAAGAGAATTGAATGTGCAGCCTCCAGGATGGCTTCGGTTTACAGAATTTGGCAGTACATCCTACCCGCCTCACAACCGCAGACCACATGTATGGCGTGGTGTGAGCGGGCGCTTTGCTGAGTGCCCCATGGTGGCGGTGGGGTTATGGTATGGGCAGGCATAAGCTACAGACAACAAACATAATTGCATTTTATCAATGGCAATTTCAATGCACAGAAATACCGTGATGAGATCCTTTCTTTGAAGGTATCTGTGACCAACAGATGCATATCCGTATTCCCAGTCATGTGAAATCCATAGATTAGGGCCTAATGAATTTATTTCAATTGACGGATTTCCTCATACGAACTGTAACTCAGTAAAATCTTTACTGTATAAAACAACTTAGTGGGTTCGGCACAAAAGCTCTCACGGGATAACTGGCATATCCTAACATCACTTTGTCAGGTAAAGACTCAAAACTCAAAAGGACAGACAGTGTCCTCTCAGTTTCACCACGCTCGCCCCGGGTCTGCAACGCACCAAACAGCGGGCGTCACAGACACAGGGAATCTTCCATTTCAGTTGTTCCACTTAACGCCACGAAAGTAAGCACTTCTTTTCAAAGTTGCCCTGCTCCAGAAAGCAAAGCAAGTCATAGGTCTTGTCCCAAGGAGCGTGACATGAAGCGCCCGCTCCCTCTGGTCAGAAGAAACCCAAAGAATCCTCACAAGTCCACTTCGAGCTACCTTTACCGGTTTAACAGTACCCAAATTATTTTCTACCCAGCCTGAGACTACATATAGGTCAGCCAAAGGCAGGGACCACTTTCACCAAAAATGTCACTCCCACTGGGCCAGAATCATCCTTTGCATGACCATCGGAATAAGGCTCAGACTCTGAGGTCTTCAATACACCTACCACCGCAGGTAATTCATCCTCACTCTCGTCAGATTCAATTTCCGAGCCATCAGAGACAGCAGAGTATGGTTTGTACTTGGCACCATTCTTCCTCAACACACATCTTCTCTCTGCACTCTGCTCTTCTCCTTCTTCCTCGCTATCCATAACCACGTCTATCCGTTCACCACGCTCATGTCGCGCCATCACCCACTGTGTTGTTTGCAGAACACGCACTGATGGCCTTTCTCCAATACCCAACTTATTTTCCTTAGCCCAATTGACTATTTTTGGCTATCTCTGACCTCTTCATGCTCACCAAACATGCGTAGTCTCCCCCCAGTCAAGAGTCTCTCTGTGTACACTATTTTATTGTCCTTGTTTTGGTGTCGTCACTTTCTTGTTTGGCCGTAGATTTCTATAACCAGCTCATCGCCCTCTACTGTCCCATGGTAATATTGTTTGTCTTTTAAGGGAGTATGCCAGCACACTGGTTGGGTTCACCTAGCTGAACAGGAGCATGCTGACCTTTAGAAGAACACGCTGAATACATGCGCCTGATGGTAAACTAACAAATTTGAGGGCAGAAAAATGGTTGGTTGGTGGTTCTAGTGAGCCACGCAAGGATGGTGAGACGTGAAACCTGAAGACTTGCATTAGCTCCCGAGCTAACAGTCTTTTGGCAAGATGTATAGACTCAGGTTCCTGTTCGGGCTCCTTAAACAAATAACACATTTACACCACATCAAATACTAAAACAGAATAATTCAGAAAACATTAAATAAATCATTGAAGATCCCCAATGAATTCCCCTCCTTCCCCCTGAGGCTTAGCCCATTCTTCCTCAGTTGACATGGCCATACAGCATCCACAACAGACTTGTAATCGGAAATGGGAGATACGGGCAGATAAAGGACAAATGCTGGCGTATCCGCACGATGCAATCACATCATTAGTCGTGTCGCTATAGCAACGGCAGGCTTTCTAAAAGGTCACAAAGAGATTTCATTTGTTCAAGACAAGTTAAATAGATATGGGATTCCACAGTCTGCTGGGAGCTTCAACTGGCCTCTCTCTGAAGTCAATATGAAGAAAGTGTGTGTGTGTGTGTGTGTGTGTGAAAGTGCGTGTGCACGTGTGTGTGCATGTGTGGGGGTGGGTGTGTGCACGTGTGTGTAGAGGCATGTGTGTATTCGCATATGCATATTTGTGTGTTTTTGTGTGCAGGGAGATTGAGGTAGGGGGTCATTTTAATGGTGAATATCACAGCCAATTTCTTATTATTACCACTGAGGGAGAAGGCTTTATTACAAAACATTGTGATGCCCTAATTTAATCCAATTGCCTATTTTCTGTGCTTTCCCTGTCAGCTGTGCTTTTAGTTGTTTGCCAGCTGTGCTTTTAGTTGTTTAGTTGTCTCTCTCTGTGTTTGTGTGTATATATGTGTGTGTGTGTGTGTGTGTGTGTTTGTGTGTACTGTATGTGTGTGTGTTTGTGTGTTCTTCTATCCTTGTGGGGACCTAAAATACCCCGAAGTCCCCACAAGGATAGTAAAACAACAAAAATAGGATTTTGAATGGAAAAACATTTTAGGTCCCCACATGGACAGAAGAACATAACATGTGTGGTGTGTGTGTCTGTGTATGTGTGTGTCAATTATGATCAAACTCAGTTATTCAGGTTCTATGGGTTAGGGATACTATTCAGTCATTAAGGTTCTATGGGTTAGGGTTAGGGTTACTATTCAGACATTAAGTTCTATGGGTTTGGGTTATGGTTAATAGTCAGTCACTAAGGTTCTATGGTTTAGGGTTTGGGTTAGGGTTACTATTCAGTCATTAATGTTCTATGGGTTAGGGTTAGGGTTAATATTCAGTCATTAAGGTTCTGTGGGATAGGGTTAGGGTTAATATTCAGTCATTAATGTTCTTTGGGTTAGGGTTAGGGTTAATATTCAGTCATTAAGGTTCTATGGTTTAGGGTAAACATTCAGTCAGGGTTAGGGTTAGGGTTAGGGTTTATATTCAGTCATTCAGGTTCTATGTGTTAAAATTCCGTCATTAAGGTTATATGGGTTAGGGTTAGGGTTAATATTCAGTCATTAAGGTTCTCTGGGTTAGGTTAGGGTTAATATTCAGTCATTAAGGTTCTATGGGTTACGGTTAGGGTTAGGGTTAATATTCAGTCAGGTTCTATGTTTATTTTTTTATTTTATTTTATTTCACCTTTATTTAACCAGGTAGGCAAGTTGAGAACAAGTTCTCATTTACAACTGCGACCTGGCCAAGATAAAGCAGAGCAGTTCGACACAACACAGAGTTACACATTGGAGTAAACAAACATACAGTCAATAATACAGTAGAAAAAAAAACAAATCTATATACAATGTGTGCAAATGAGGTAAGACAAGGAACGTAAGGCAATAAATAGGCCATGGTGGCGAAGTAATTACAATATAGCAATTTAACACTGGAATGGTAGATGTGCAGTAGATGAATGTGCAAAGTAAAAATACTGGGGTGCAAAGGAGCAAGATAAATAAATGAATACGGTAGGGGATGAGGTAGTTGGTTGGGCTATTAACAGATGGCTATGTACAGGTGCAGTGATCTGTGAGCTGCTCTGACAGCTGGTGCTTAAAGCTAGTGAGGGAGATAAGTGTCTCCAGTTTCAGTGATTTTTGTAGTTCGTTCCAGTCATTGGCAGCAGAGAACTGGAAGGAAAGGCGGCCAAAGGAGGAATTGGCTTTGGGGGTGACCAGGGAGATATACCTGCTGGAGCGCGTGCTACGGGTGGGTGCTGCTATGGTTACCAGCGAGCTGAGATAAGGCGGGGCTTTACCTAGCAGGGACTTGTAGATGACCTAGAGCCAGTGGGTCTGGCGACGAGTATGTAGCGAGGGCCAGCCGACTAAAGCATACAGGTCGCAGTGATGGGTGGTATAAGGGGCTTTGGTGACAAAGCGGATGGCACTGTGATAGACTGCTTCCAGTTTGCTGAGTAGAGTATTGGAAGCTGTTTTGTAGATGATATTGCCGAAGTCGAGGATCGGTAGGATAGTCAGTTTTACTAGTGCAAGTTTGGCAGCATGAGTGAAGGAAGCTTTGTTGCGAATAGAAAGACGATTCTAGATTTGATTTTGGATTGGAGATGTTTAATGTGAGTCTGGAAGGAGAGTTTACAGTCTAGCCAGACACCTAGGTAATTGTAGTTGTCCACATATTCTAGGTCAGAGCCGTCCAGGGTAGTGATGCTAGTCGGGCGGGCGGGTGCAGGCAGCGAACGGTTGAAAAGCATGCATTTGATTTTACTAGCGTTTAAGAGCAGTTGGAGGCCACGGAAGGAGTGTTGTATGGCATTGAAGCTCGTTTGGAGGTTAGTTAACACAGTGTCCAAAGAAGGGCCAGAAGTACAGTGAGGGAAAAAAGTATTTGATCCCCTGCTGATTTTGTACGTTTGCCCACTGACAAAGAAATTATAAGTCTATAATTTTAATGGTAGGTTTATTTGAACAGTGAGAGACAGAATAACAACAACAAAAAATCCAGAAAACGCATGTGAAAAATGTTATAAAATGATTTGCATTTTAATGAGGGAAATAAGTATTTGACCCCCTCTCAATCAGAAAGATTTCTGGCTCCCAGGTGTCTTTTATACAGGTAACGAGCTGAGATTAGGAGCACACTCTTAAAGGGAGTGATCCTAATCTCTGTTTGTTACCTACATAAAAGACACCTGTCCACAGAAGCAATCAATCAATCAATCAGATTCCAAACTCTCCACCATGGCCAAGACCAAAGAGCTCCCCAAGGATGTCAGGGACAAGATTGTAGACCTACACAAGGCTGGAATGGGCTACAAGACCATCGGCAAGCAGCTTGGTGAGAAGGTGACAACAGTTGGTGCGATAATTCGCAAATGGAAGAAACACAAAAGAACTGTCAATCTCCCTCGGCCTGGTGCTCCATGCAAGATCTCATCTCGTGGAGTTGCAATGATCTTGAGAACGGTGAGGAATCAGCCCAGAACTACACGGGAGGATCTTGTCAATGATCTCAAGGCAGCTGGGACCATAGTCACCAAGAAAACAATTGGTAACACACTACGCTGTGAAGGACTGAAATCCTGCAGCACCCGCAAGGTCCCCCTACTCAAGAAAGCACATATACATGCCCGTCTGAAGTTTGCCAATGAACATCTGAATGATTCAGAGGACAACTGGGTGAAAGTGTTGTGGTCAGATGAGACCAAAATTGAGCTCTTTGGCATCAACTCAACTCGCCGTGTTTGGAGGAGGAGGAATGCTGCCTATGACCCCAAGAACACCATCCCCACCGTCAAACATGGAGGTGGAAACATTATGCTTTGGGGGTGTTTTTCTGCTAAGGGGACAGGACAACTTCACCGCATCAAAGGGACGAT
>QNTS01004174.1:34701-70717 GCA_003317085.1 Hucho hucho | reverse complement strand
GATGTTAATAAATGTCCTCTGTAGTGGACATCAGGATGTTAATAAATGTCCTCTGTAGTGAACATCAGGATGTTAATAAATGTCCTCTGTAGTGGACATCAGGATGTTAATAAATGTCCTCTGTAGTGGACAGCATGATGTTAATAAATGTCCTATGTAGTGGACATCAGGATGTTAATAAAAGTCCTCTGTAGTGGACATCAGGATGTTAATAAATGTCCTCTGTAGTGAACATCAGGATGTTAATAAATGTCCTCTGTAGTGAACATCAGGATGTTAATAAATGTCCTCTGTAGTGGACATCAGGATGTTAATAAATGTCCTCTGTAGTGGACAGCATGATGTTAATAAATGTCCTCTGTAGTGGTCATCAGGATGTTAATAAATGTCCTCTGTAGTGGACATCAGGATGTTAATAAATGTCCTCTGTAGTGGACAGCATGATGTTAATAAATGTCCTCTGTAGTGGACAGCATGATGTTAATAAATGTCCTCTGTAGTGAACATCAGGATGTTAATAAATGTCCTCTGTAGTGGACAACAGGATGTTAATAAATGCTTTACACAACCTGCTTTACACAATACTTGTAAATATTTCCAATTTACTATCAACCGAGTCCTAATGTCCACTACAGCTTACATACAATATATATAAATACAAAGATATATACAGTATATAAAAAAAAACGTTATTTGTAGCATGTTCTTTCACGCCAAACACTTAAATAATTCCACAACTTTTTCCCATTAAATATTTACAATGCATTCAGAAAGTATTCATACCCCTTGACGTTTTTTACATTTTGAGTTTGAGTTACATCCCGAATTCAAAATGGGTTAAATATTTATTTTCTCACCCATCTATACACAATACTCCATAACGACAAAGTAAAAACATGTATTTAGAAACTTTAGCTAATTTATTGAAAATGAAATACAGAAATACCTAATTTATAATAACTATTTACACCGCTGAGTCAATACTTTGTAGAAGCACCTTTGACGGTGATTACAGCTGTGTGTCTTTCTGGGTATGTTTATAAGAGCTTTCTACACCTGGATTGTGCAACATTTGGCAATTATTATTAAACAAAATCTCCAAGCTCTGTCAAATTGGTTGTTGATTATTGCTAGACAACTATTTTCAGGTCTTGCCATAGATTGTCAAGTAGATTTAAGTCAAAACTGTAACCCGGCCACTCAGGAACATTCACTGTCTTCTTTTTTTCTTTTTTTTCTTTCTTCTTTTTTGGTAACTAACTCAGTGTAGATTTGGCCTTGTATTTTAGGTCATTGTCCTGCTGAAAGGTGAATTCATCTCCCAGTGTCTGATGGAAAGCAGACTGAACCAGGGTTTCCTTTAGGATTTAGCTTGTGCTTAGCTCCATTCCGTTTCTTCCATTCTAAAACAAATTCCCCGTCCTTAATGATTACAAGAATACACATAACATGATGCAGCCACCACTATGGTTAAAAATATGGAGTGGTAGTCAGTGATGTGTTCTGTTGGATTTGCCCCAAACAGAACACTTTATATACAGGACAAAAAGGGAATTTCTTTGCCACATTTTTTACTTTAGTGCCTTGTTGCAAACAGGATGCACGTTTCAGAATATTTGTATTCTGTACAGGCCTTCTTTTGACTCTGTCAATTAGGTTAATATTGTGGAGTAACTACAATGTTGTTGATCCATCCTCAGTTTTCTCCTATCGCAGCCGTTAAACTCTGGTACTGTTTAAAAGTCACTATTGGCCTCATGGTGAAATTGTTGAGCGGTTTCCTTCCTTTCCGGCAACTGAGTTAGGAAGGACATTATACATGTACACATTTTAGTAGATGCTCTTATGTACTTTTTCCCATACTGGTTGCCTCTGTCAATCAAACCCACAACCCTGACATTGTATCACCATGCTCTACCAAATGAGCCACACGGGACGTCTGTATCTTTGTAGTGACTGGGTGTACTGATACACCATCCAAAGTGTATTTAATAACTTCACCATGCTCAAAGGGATATTCAGTGTCTGCTTTTAATTTTTTTTACCCATCTACCAATAGGTGCCCATCTTTGCAAGGCATTGGAAAACCTCCCATGGTCTTTGTGGTTGAATCTGTGTTAGAAATTCACTGCTCAACTGAGGGACCTTACAGATAATTGATGTGTGGGGTACAGAGATGAAGTAGTCATTAAAAATCATATTGAAAACACAATTTTTGCACACAGATTGAGTCCATGTAATTTATTATGGGATTTGTTAAACACATTTCTACTCCTGAACTTATTTAGGCTGGCCATAACAAAGCGGTTGAATACTTATTGACAAGACATTTCAGCCTTTTCATTAATTTGTAAAAATATCGACATTATGGGGGATTATCATGTGTATTATTATGTGTAGGCCAGTGACAAAAGATCTCAATTTAATAAATTTTGTATTCAGGCTGTAACACAACAAAATGGGGATAAAGTCAAGGGGTGTGAATACTTTCTGATGGCACTGTATACATTTTTTTACAATAAAAGGCAGCGTAGCTACAAGACAACCACCAAGACAACTTTAATTCAAGTCTTCAGTTATGCATTCACATTGCTGTAATATTTTTGTGTCAAAATGATATTTACAAATAAAAAGTCAATCATGAAAGCCTGCAGCAGTAAGAAAAGGCCTAAAGTTCTTTGGTGATATTGAAAGTATTAAAATATCAACTTCACATTGGTAAAAGTGCTGTTTTAAAAAAGAAAGTCTGCATTGGATCATATTTAACAGCATGTCATTGGTCCTATGGTATCTCGAATAGTGCTTACAAAACAGCATATGAAATCTTGTGCAAGCAAATGTGTGCACACAGACAAACACACCCACTTCCCTACCACTTCCACACTTCCCTACCGGGTAGGCCGTCATTGTAAATAAGAATTTGTTCTTAACTGACTTGCCTAGTTAAATGAAGATTAAATAAAAAATAAATAAATAAAATATCTTTCTGGGTAGGCTTGGAGAGAGGGAGAGAGATAGAAACTAATTGGTCTATTCAGACTTAGGAATTGTACACCTTTCCTATGCACACCTTTCTTACGCACTTCTCAGTATTTGGTATTCAGGTTTACCTGTCGCTTAATGCGCTCTGCAGGTGTGGCTACCTTGCACGCATTGAATACATTTCACTCAACTGCTGAAACCCCTCCCACTCGCTGGCCAACAGATGTTGTCGTGGGGTTTTCATCCAATAGGGTTTTCAGTACAGTATCTTAAGCCATCCCCCTATGTTGCACTTTTCAGTTCGAATTTTGTCGACAGACTCCAAATGGTATATTAATTTAAAAAAATACTCTGATCTTTTAGATTTGGGAAAGTATTGATGGATCATAAAAAACAGTTTGGAGAGCCTTTATGCACTAAAGAAAGAAAACGGTGGTTTGATTCATTCTGAAAATGATTCAACCCATGGTAATGTTAAAAGATTAGTGTACATAGAATTATAATATGGAGGATAGTGTACAATAGTAGAATATACCCTAATCTATTTCCTGCACTAACCATGGAACTGTGTGATGACACGGCCAAGTAATGTGCCGTGCGTTGGGTTCAGACTGTTGCTGCTTGGTCTGCGCTCCGCTCCATAACTAATTGAATTAGCCAACATGTCTTTCTTTAATATGATCAACTGTTACTAATGATCCTCAGCAACAACCACACGGCCGTGACAGCGTTTACAGAGGAAGCAAATTAAGGTAAACGAAACAATGGAATTACAGGGAATGATAATGTAGACTATACCAACTGAAAGGAACTACACTGAACAAGAATAGAAACGCAATAGAAATGTAATAATTTCAAAGATTTTACTGAGTTACAGCTCATATAAGGAAATCAGTCAATTGAAATAAATCCATTAGGCCCTAAGCTATGGATTTCACATGACTAGGAATACAGACATGCATCTGTTGGTCACAGATACCACCCGAGTAGCGCAGCGGTCTAAGGCACTGCATTTCAGTGCTAGAGGTGTCACTACAGACCCTTGTTCGATTCCAGGCTAAATCACAATTGGGAGTCCCGTAGGCCGTGATTGGGAGTCCTATAGGGTGGCGCAAAATTGGCCCAGTGACAGGTTTGGCTGGGGTAGGCCGTCATTGTAAATAAGAATTTGTTCTTAACTGACTTGCCTGGTTAAATAAAGGTTCAATTTAATAAATAAATACAAAAAAAGGTAGGGGTGTGGATCAGAAAACCAGTCAGTATCTGGTGTGACCACCATTTCCAAAGGGATTACTCATTTACCTAGCTCTTATCAAAAGCTATGGTTAAGTTGTAAATGACATGGATAATGGTGTTATTTCATGTGGAAAAATTTAAGTTGAAGGGAGAGAGATGAACATGGTCCATTTTAGCAATAAGGCCTAAGGGGGTGTGATATATGGCCAATATAGCACGGCTAAGGGCTGTTCTTAGACACGACGCAACGTGTATGTTTTGTCATACCCGTGGTATATGGTCTGATATACCTTTGCTGTCAGCCAATCAGCATTCAGGGTTCGAACCACCCAGTTTATAATGATTATTGCCTTCTTTCTTCCCTCATGTCTTTTAGATGTTTCTCTTTGTTTGGTCCACGTTAATGAAAGGGGTTGTCACAGTGTATCTTTAAAGGAACGATAGCTAGCTGCTCTTACACGTTGACAAACAGGTAACCAATACAGTCAGCAATAAATGCCGTAATTAAAAATCTGTTTTCATAGCCTTACACGGATCCTGTCTCTGCGTCCCAAATGGTAATCTATTCCCTATTTAGTGCACTAATAGGGCTCTTGGTCAAAACTAGTGGACTATATAGAGAATAGGGTGCCATTTGGGATGTAGTCCCTGTTTTTTCCATTGGCTTTCAAACTGAAATGGATTCAATGCCTACTTCCCTCTACCAGCATGTTTGTCTTTTAACATTGGCCATATGGTCGGCGACTATTGTGATTCTGTTATTGCCTGACTCACAGGCTGAAAGCGAAACAATACTCTTCAAATGAGAAACAATCAAATCATTCACAAGAGCGGAGGCACAACACAACCTCTTTCATGATTGTAGGGGAATTTCCATTTCGATTCCAATTATGAATCAATTCGGTGTGTGGGTGATTACATTTGTCCTATTCCACATATGTACAAGTAAATTGGAAGTGGTTTTTGCATATCCCACTTGCATATTCCACTGAGACATCCTCAAAGAGTGGGGTCACAGCCAGGGATCAGCCGTTATTGACAGCAACCCTGGTGCAATTAGGGTTAAGTGCCTTGCTCAAGGGCACATCGAAAAGATTTTTCACCTAGTCAACTAGGGGATTCAAACCATCAAATGTTTGGTTACTGGCCCAACGCACTTAACCGCTACGTTACCTACCTAAATTAAACAAAGTTCAGAGTAGTGGCAGTGTTTTGCTCATTCAACCCGTTGTGAACTCACCCGAGAGGACTATTTGCTTTCTCTGCTGAGGTCGTTGTCATAGAAACAGGAGAAGGCGGGAGATTGAGGTGGTGCGCTCATCTAGTACAGTGCAGATAGAGGGAGATAAGAAAGGTGATACAACAGTACAAACTGGAGAGCAGCAGGTTGCTAGAGCAGACTGTAATGAACAGGAGTATTGACAAAGGAAATGAAAATTAGAGAAACATTATGACAAAAGCAACAGGAGCTTAGTCTACCTCGTTGGTGTGTGTATGTGTGTGTTTGTAACACCTAAAACTTCAAAAACATTCATGTTTATAAATTACCATATTATCATAGACGTATGTAATGATTTTGCAAGACATTTGACTATTTCTATGTCTGTGACCAAGTAATTACAGTAACACCCATGTCTGTGACCAAGTAATTACAGTAACACCCATGTCTGTGACCAAGTAATTACAGTAACACCCATGTCTGTGACCAAGTAATTACAGTAACACCCATGTCTGTAACCAAGTAATTACAGTAACACCCATGTCTGTAACCAAGTAATTAAAGTAACACCCATGTCTGTGACCAAGTAATTACAGTAACATCCATGTCTGTAACCAGGTAATTACAGTAACATCCATGTCTGTAGACAAGTAAGTACAGTAACACCCATGTCTGTGACCAAGTAATTACAGTAACACCCATGTCTGTGACCAAGTAATTACAGTAACACCCATGTCTGTGACCAAGTAATTACAGTAACACCCATGTCTGTGACCAAGTAATTACAGTAACACCCATGTCTGTGACCAAGTAATTACAGTAACACCCATGTCTGTGACCAAGTAATTACAGTAACACCCATGTCTGTGCCATTCAGTTCCTCTCAAAACATCTGAATAGTCTGATGGTACCCAGAATATATCTGTTTACAACTTCTTTGACACTCTACGGGACCCCAAGGCTATTTAAAGTTATTATTTGTATAATTCATGTATAAATCATACAATCTTAAAGTTAAAAATCACTTGTTTTTATTAACCCAGCAGCAGTGACAACATGTACCTAGCAAGAGACTACAACAGTGACATGTCATTCATGTCAATGTTTAGCCAACATATATTGAGGAAAATTATGCTATTATTGGACATTAGGCTCAGGACGGTATAAGAAAAATACAGCCGGAGGAAAAAACTACTTTCATTTGCCCAAAAATAAATAGTGAGAAATTTGACTTTAACATCACTCTGGCAGATTTCTGTTTGGAGAAATTCAAGGTGTTACAATTGCCTTTCCTAAACATCCATATTCAGAACCCTGGCCAGTGCAACCTAGCAACTCTCGTTAAAAATATCCTCTGGGTAGTAGAAACCAAGGTGTCTCAGCTTCGTCTTCTCCGCCACACTGCTCTGACAGCTCACCCACGTACTGTATGCGAACACCTATCAGAAACTCAATCCATTCGTCTTCTCAGTTTAAGTGTGTGTGTGTATGTGTGTGTGCGTATGCATGTGTTGAGGGGGGGGGGTCTTCTGAGCCCTTGTGACATATTTGAACGTGTCCTTATAATTTAGTGACTTCATCCAAAGAGGAGTGATTGTCTGGGGACCTGTTCTTGGTTGGGTTTTGTTGGGTATTTGTTTCTTTGGGGCTTTTCACACTAAACTGAGCAGAGCCAAACCAAGCTGTAATGAGCTGGCTTGGTTTGACACAGTAACGGTGTGTAGGTAAAACCACTGGCGTAGCCATAAAAAAAACTATATTACATCCTATGTGTTGTGATAATTGCGTTGTTTGCTCTATAACCTGTTAGTTCAATCATATGTCTGGCCACCGTGACATACAGGCCTAAGGCCGAGACAATAAGAAGACACAGTGGCAGATTAAATTCAACCACACGTTTGTTTCATCACAAAGCCGGAGAGCAACATCTGTCCAGTGAAGTCCACAAAACATATTGCATGTAACAAACAGTTACATGACCTACAGCATGGTCAAGCAAGTTAATGTTGCCGGCATTTTCCGACCACTAAACAACTATTGATTTAGAACCACAGAGAGGTATCGCAAGTCGCAAAGATAACAGGAGCTGCCTCCACTATTCCAGCACCATTTCAACATTTCAACTTCTAATAACCTCTGCTTAGTCGAATACAGTGACAACTAAAAGATACCAAAAACTATTTAGTCCAATCAACGTAAGCTAAATATGATGTGGCTGTCCATGTTTCTGATGTGTGTGTGTATGCGTGCCCGTGCAAGTAGTAAAAACATGTTGACTCACCCTACTGGTAGAGAAACACCAATGCCATCCTCCTCTCTTTCATGTTGACTCACCCTACTGGCAGAGAAACACCAATGCCATCCTCCTCTCTTTCATGTTGACTCACTCTACTGGTAGAGAAACACCATCCTCCTCTCTTTCATGTTGACTCACCCTACTGGTAGAGAAACACCAATGCCATCCTCCTCTCTTTCATGTTGACTCACCCTACTGATAGAGAAACACCAATGCCATCCTCCTCTCTTTCATGTTGACAAACCAGTCTATCACTGTCATACAGTACACGCTTTTCGTTTTTGTTGTCCTAGGCTACCTGGCTAAAATGCTAACGTTGCCCATGAACTTCCATTCATGGGCAACGTTAGCTAGTTAACATTAGCCTACTACATCTAGCTACATATTGAACTTCAATCCTCTCAGGCCAGGGGCACTATGTGTGAATTATTGATTGGATCAGAATTGCTGTTATAATCATTGGCCAGTACAGAGAATTAAGTAACTCCCGTCACTCTTGCCATTCTCTCAGCTTCATGAGCAATGCTTTTCCAACAGTATTGAAGGAGTTCACACATACTCTGAGCACTTGTTGGCTGCTTTTCCTTCACTCTGCGGTCTAACTCATCCCAAACCATCTCAATTGGGTTGAGATCAAGTGATTGTGGAGGCCTGGTCGTTTCTCTTTGCTTATTTGAGCTGTTCTTGCCATAATATGGACTTGGTCTTTTACCAAATAGGGCCATTTTCTGTATACCATCCCTACTTTGTCACAACACAACTGATTGGCTCAAACGCATTAAGAAGGAAAGAAATTCCACAAATTAACTTTTAACAAGGCACACCTGTTCATTGAAATGCATTCCAGGTGACTACCTCATGAAGCTGGTTGAGAGAATGTCAATAGTGTTCGAAGCTGTCATCAAGGCAAAGGGTGGGTACTTTGAAGAATCTCAAATATAAAATATATTTAGATTTGTTTTAAAAAAAATTGGTTACTACACCACTGGTTAGGCATCCACCATAGTTGCTGGAACCATGCTGGAAGAGACCATGTCAAAAGAAAATAGTAAAAATACCTGAGTAAGCACAGTGTGGTTTGGGTCAGCTTGTTAGTGGGAACATGTCATCGGATTATGTCTTGTCATTGAAACTGTGCTCGTAGCTAAATGTGAAAAATTGTGTCATCTGTTTGTAGAGGTGGTATTTGGGGGGACGTGTGGCCTAAGTGAAAATCTCAGGGTGAATCTTCTTTTAGCTGAATGCTTGGACATCTGATTTCGCAAAGTTATATTTCTTCCAGTTTACACTGTCTGTAGTTTTGAATCTCTCTTGCGATGATTCTAAGAAGCTCGTCATCACTTGTTTTAGCATCTCAGCTAACTGGCATTCCTCACTATACCCATGTGTCACATAAATGTATACACATGTCATGTTCATTCCAGCATTCATGAGTGACACTGAGTAATGAATACACTGGTAGCCCCAGTACTCACCGTACTCACTAAAGGGTCGCAGAAGCCAGGGCCCCCAGTGGCATGGATGTTCCTGACAGGCAGGATGATGCCGGGGGGCACCCCAATCATCTCTGGGTCATTGAACAGAGACAGGTGGGTCTTTGCCATGCAGATGGGCAGGTTGGCCAAGCTCTGGGGGAGAGATGAGCAGGTTGGCCAAGCTCTGGGGGAGAGATGGGCAGGTTGGCCAAGCTCTGGGGGAGAGATGGGCAGGTTGGCCAAGCTCTGGGGGAGAGATGGGCAGGTTGGCCAAGCTCTGGGGGAGAGATGGGGAGGTTGGCCAAGCTCTGGGGGAGAGATGGAGAGTGGAGACAATGTGGTTCATGGTTTCATTAGTGTAAAGTCAAAACTAGGAATTAATTCACTATTCATTGTAGATAGCATTCATACATAATCACATCCCTTTTTGGAGGGCAGTGCATCTTGAAAATACAGTTGTTTTCAGAAAGGAATAAAACACAACCTAACCTTAACCATTAGTGGGGGAAATGCTAAACTGACCCAAGATCAGCGTCCAGGGGAAACTTCACCCTACACCATGGTTGATAGTGAGGGCCTTTTTTTTACCTCCAATCTGGTGTGGTGTCTCTCCTGCCCTCTGTCTATTATAGTGACAAGAAAGTCGAGTGACTAACAATGGAAATACATGTCTTCAAAAATGAAAGGCAGATGGGAGGAGGGTTGATCAGGTTCTAGCCATTCTAGCCAATGAGAGGCATGTTGACGTGTATTGTCATGTATCTTGCCCTGGAGGCAGAACTGAGCGATTTCCGCTAGATAGGCCATCTGCAAAGTCAAAATTGGCTATATCGTAAAAATGTATGAAAACAAACATTGGCTTTTTGGTCTTAATTTAAGGTTAAGGTTAGGCATTAGGGTTAGCAGTTTGGTTAAGGTTAGGTTTAAAATCGGATTTTATGACTTTGTGGCTGCGACAGCGAGTGACCACTCTGCAGAGCTGCCTCTAGGGCAAGATTCATGACAATAAATGCCAACCTGCCAATGAGAGGGCAGATGTGTGAACAACAGGCACAACTCCGATGTAAAATCTTATTTATTTTTTTATGTCGAAATGCCACACGCGTCCACTTATATCAGTGCATTCGTAACAACCATTATGAAACTTCTATTCGATCAAATAAGCCTCAAGTGTCACGATCTTCGGGATAGACAGACCAAGGCGCAGCGAGGCATCCAGTATACATGTTTATTTAACGAACGAAAACACACGTAACTGGGCAAAATAACAAAAATGAACAAAGATCGTAACACTAACATAGACTGACAACACAACGAAGCTATGTCTAAACAATAACCCACAAAACCTATACGAAAACCCCAAACGTATATATGGTTCCCAATTAGAGACAACGACACACAGCTGCCTCTAATTGAGAACCATTACCCCAACATAGATATATAACACCCAGAACATAAAAAACCCTACACCAAAAACGAAACCTAAACACGCCAGCCTAAAACTCTGGCCTGGACGTGACATCAAGTAACAAATTAGCAATTACATTTCTTGTTGACCAAATTCAACACTCACTGACCTCCATACTAAAATTCCTCACTTCGTGGTATTATTTTCGTGGAATGATTTTGGGCGGAGTAAATCCTCTCTCTTCGCCTCTGCCTCTGACCCAGCGCCCCAGCTCCGGCACCCCCTTCAGCCCAGTGTGAGCATGGCACCGCTTCCACGGCACCCAACAGTTACTGTAAACCTGTGCACAGACCAGGTCCAACTCTTCATCAATGTCGGTGCTGTGGTAGTCAAAGGAGAAATACATCAATGAGTCAGATGCAAGGTTAAACAGTAAAACATTTTTAGCCTTTGACAGGAGGCAGGAAAGTGTCAGGGAGACACAAAAGTGTTCTTGGGGTAAATTCCATTTAAATCCCGCTGGGGACCTTTGAACTCTGAATGAACTGAATGGAAAAGGAAATAATCACATCCCAAAAATCAGATCCCAATCTGAGAAATGACCCCAAAGAAATACACTTTTATCTATTGAAAAGGTCTGTAAAGAGTCACTACTATCTTTTATGTATTGAAAATGTCTGTAAAGAGTCACTACTATCTTTTATCTATTGAAAAGGTTTGTAAAGAGTCACTACTATCTTTAATCTATTGAAAAGGTCTGTAAAGAGTCACTACTATCTTTAATCTATTGAAAAGGTCTGTAAAGAGTCACTACTATCTTTTATCTATTGAAAAGCTCTGTAAAGAGTCACTACTATCTTTAATCTATTGAAAAGGTCTGTAAAGAGTCACTACTATTTTTTATCTATTGAAAAGGTCTGTAAAGAGTCACTATTATCTTTTATCTATTGAAAAGGTCTGTAAAGAGTCACTACTATCTTTTATCTATTGAAAAGGTCTGTAAAGAGTCACTACTATCTTTTATCTATTGAAAAGGTCTGTAAAGAGTCACTACTCTCTTTTATCTATTGAAAAGGTCTGTAAAGAGTCACTATTATCTTTTATCTATTGAAAAGGTCTGTAATGAGTCACTAGCTCATGAATAAGGTAACGTCCTTGGCCTAAAAACCAGACCAATACCCCAAGACAGAGGAAGACAGTGACACACACTGTGCTTGTTCAAATTATGCTATTGAAAAGCCCCTGATTTACAACCAAACAGCAGTCTGGAATATGAACAATGTAGACAATGGCTTACCTGAAAGTATTGATGGTAAGGAGCCAAAGGACTGGGCCTTCTCCACCTGCCTTTTCAGGTGACTTCAGCCATTCTTCAGTAAAGTCAGGTTCTGCAGACAGACACAGCAACTCATAGTGACACTGAAACAACTTCCAGTCTGACTCTGACCTAATATGGACACCGTACAAATAGGTTGAATTGTTTCAATAATGGTTGTTTTAAAATTCAAATTCTATCTCCACAGAATGGAGTGCTTATGTGAGTGTGTATGTAGTATGTGCATGTGTGTGAGTGTGTATGTGTGTGTGAGTGTGTATGTGTACGTGTGTGTGTGTTGTGGCAGCTGCAGGTGAGAGGAGGGTTTTGAGCATGGCTGGGAAGCCATGGGGAAATAACCTCCACTGTGTACTCCTTCCCCATGACTGAACCTGTCGTGACCTATGGAAAAGATGGGGGGTGAAAACCAACAGGGAACTTCCGTTTAGTGTGCACAGGCACTCCCCTGCCAGATGTCTGTCACTCTCTCTTATCCCTCGTTCTTTTTCTCGCCCACTCTTTTTTCTCACTCTCTCCTCACTTTGCTGTATTGGGTTGTTGGGGTGGGAAATCGTCTGGGTCTCTCTCTCTCTCTTTCCCACTCTCTTCCTTTCCCCTTCATTCTGACAACCATAGAGATTTGCCATAAGTCCTCTCTCTCTCTCTTTCTTTCTCTCTCTCTTTCTCTCTCTCGCTCTTTCTCTCATTATATTTTACTAAAATATATCTGTTTGGGCTTCTTGCGGTCAATTTGCAGTGTACAAATTCTTTGTAATTATGTTCTGGCCCCCCAACCATCGGCAAAAGGAAAAATTGGCTTGTGGCTGAATGTAGTTGGGGACCCCTGTACTAGGGGGAGTGTTGGTGGTGGAGAGAGTGGCTGAATGTAGTGGGGACACCTTCATTAGGGGGAGTGTTAGTAGTGAGGACCCCTGCACTAAAGGGAGTGGAAAAAATACCAGTTGGTCAATGGGATAAGGGCTCTATCTCAATTGCAAAAAAAATTGTATTTCCTCTTCTCCTTCATCTGCACTAATTGGAAAAGTCTCTCTCTCTCTCTCTCTCTCTCTCTCTCTCAAGAAGCAGGCACACAGAAGCAGGACTCAAGAAGCAGGCACAAAAAACAACAATTGATCTTAATTTTTCCTCTTTGATTATGAGAATAATCAGTGAATTTATTCATTCAGGGCACTATTGGACAATTAGCATCTCAAATTACGTTGATTACAACAATTCATGCACTTGTTCTCGGCTTCACCTCCACAGTGTCCGCGCTCAATGTACCCTGATTATGGATTATACTCCAGAGCTTCTGCTAAATGAATAAATATCACATGTACAAAATAAATGTGTGAGCAGGTGCCTAACAAGCATTTAAAGAGTCAGAGAGCTAAGGAAATGTTAGACTGTGTGTGTGTGTGTGTGTGTGTTGATGCTAGAGACGTAAAAAAATTTGACACCTCTGTGTCGTGGCCCAAAATGGAGATGTGTGTTCTGTGAGGCTGCGTGAAGACGGTATAGACTTGACGATATCATCGCATGTGTGGTAAAGTCAGCTTCTACCAATTTTTTTAATTTTAAGGTTTTCCAGAAATCCCGGTAAAGGGAATAAGCAGGAATTCCGGCACCATTTTCCAGGATTTCTGGAAAACTTGGGAATTTTACTCCAAAGTTATCTGAACTTTGCAACCATAACTGTAATGGGTCCTTGATAACATTAAGCTCCAGTTTAGTGAACGCTGTCATAATGGTTCCAAGCCATCGACTGTATACATGTTTCAGAAGTAGAAGTGGCCCTAGAAGTCTACCTTAATCACAGATCTAGGATTAAATACCCATCCCTCAAACCTAACTTTACCCATATGAGAATGAATACCTGTCTGAGTCTGTACCAGTGGATAGGGGTAACTTCTACCTAGTGTGAGCCTTTAGCTTGGAGGTCATGCATGATGGTGGATGACGTCAATTAATAATCAATACCTAATGAAATCCCCAGAGTTAGAAACTTGAGATTAAAATAGCATCCTTTCAGACAGTGAGAGAGAATATGTTTGGACTGGAGAGGTAATCAACATAGTCTGCTTCCCAAAATATATAGTCCCCTACGTTTTACCAGAGCCATAGTTAGTGTACTAAATATGGAATAGCGTTCCATTTGGGACATTACCATACCGTATTGGGACATTACCATACTGTATTGGGACATTACCATACTCTATTGGGACATTACCATACTGTATTGGGACATTACCATGCTATATTGGGACACTACCATACTGTATTGGGACATTACCATGCTGTATTGGGACATTACCATGCTGTATTGGGACATTACCATGCTGTATTGGGACACTACCATACTGTATTGGGACACTACCATGCTGTATTGGTACACTACCATACTCTATTGGGACATTACTATACTGTATTGGGACACTACCATGCTGTATTGGGACACTACCATACTGTATTGGGACACTACCATGCTGTATTGGTACACTACCATACTGTATTGGGACATGACCATACTGTATTGGGACATTACCATACTGTATTGGGACATTACAATACTGTATTGGTACACTACCATACTTTATTGGGACATTAAAATACTGTATTGGTACATTACCATACTCTATTGGGACATTATAATGCTGTATTGGTACACTACCATACTGTATTGGGACATTATCATACTGTATTGGGACACCACCATACTGTATTGGGACATTACCATACTGTATTGGTACACTACCATAGTGTATTGGGACATTATCATACTGTATTGGGACATTACCATACTGTATTGGGACATTATCATACTGTATTGGGACACCACCATACTGTATTGGGACATTACCATACTGTATTGGTACACTACCATAGTGTATTGGGACATTATCATACTGTATTGGGACATTACCATACTGTATTGGGACATTACCATACTGTATTGGGACACTACCACACTGTACTGGGACATTATCTTTCCTCAACTCCCTTGCTCTCTTTCATTGATCTGAAAGGACTGATTTTAAGACTGATTTTAAGTAATTGAGATAGAGCCCTTGTCCCATTGACTGACTGGTTTTTAAGTAACTGAGATAGAGCCCTTATCCCATTGACTGACTGGTTTTTAAGTAAGTGAGATAGAGCCCTTGTCCCATTGACTGACTGGTTTTTAAGTAACTGAGATAGAGCCCTTATCCCATTGACTGACTGGTTTTTAAGTAATTGAGATAGAGCCCTTATCCCATTGACTGACTGGTTTTTAAGTAACTGAGATAGAGCCCTTATCCCATTGACTGACTGGTTTTTAAGTAATTGAGATAGAGCCCTTATCCCATTGACTGACTGGTTTTTAATTAATTGAGATCAAGCCCTTATCCCATTGACTAACTGGTTTTTAAGTAATTGAGATA
Source organism: Hucho hucho (assembly GCA_003317085.1). Lineage (NCBI taxonomy): Eukaryota > Metazoa > Chordata > Actinopteri > Salmoniformes > Salmonidae > Hucho > Hucho hucho. The sequence goes on along the minus strand of QNTS01004174.1, from coordinate 55,364 downwards.
GAGCCCTTGTCCCATTGATTGACTGGTTTTTAATTAATTGAGATCGAGCCCTTATCCCATTGACTGACTGTTTTTTTTTCACTCTCCTCCACCACTAACACTTCCCCTAGTGGTAGCTTACCACCACGTCAGATCGCAGGCCGAAGAGCGACACTTCATGTTGAAGAACTTCTCCATGCCTAACTCAGCACCCCCTTCTGCCTCGGTGACTGGGGGAAGTGTGTGTGTGCTTGTGTGTGTGTGCGCACTTGTGTGTGTGATGTTCGTTGATGTGTGTGTGAAAAGAATGGAATTGGGTGTGTGTGTTGATGTGTTAAATTGGTAAGGGGGTGTAGGGGGAAGAGGTGAGACACAAACAACAGAATAATTAGATATTTATAAGCATAAGTAACATTTATATAAGCATTCATCCGGTTGGATTTATTGAACATAAACAAAACCCTGGACTAAAATCATTTTTCTTGACTTTCTAACCAGAAACAACAAAACCATTCCTCTTTCACTAACCGCCCTGGGCACACCAGGTTCAAGGCAATCTGATCAGCCAGGATGGACGAGTTGCCCTGGGCTATATCTGAACATGGACAGGTGTGAACAAATAAAGGTGTCCTCTAGAGAGAGAGCGAGAGAGAGAGAGGCGAGAGGGAGAGGGACAGAGGGGAGAGAGGGGGGAGATAGGGGAGAAAGGGAGAGAGAGAGGGAGAGAGAGAGAGAGAGAGGGGGAAGAGAGAGCGGGGTCAACAGGAAGAAACGTATAACACTGAACTTGTCGTGAAGCAAGCAACCTCTTGTGAGTCGTGATAGACTAATGGGCCAGTGCAGCAACAATGGGCTCTGACGCTATCAAACAAGACATGGAATGGTTTCAAAATGAAGTATATGTATGCTAGGGCGGCAGGTAGTCTAGCGGTTAGAGCGTCGGGCAGTAAAGGTTGCTGGTTCGAATACACAAGCTGATGAGGTGAAAAATCGATTCATTTACCCTTCAGCAAGGCACTTAACTCTAAATTGCTCCGGGGAGCTGTACTGCTATGGCTGACTGTAAAACAACACATTTCACTGCACCTACAGTTGAAGTCGGAAGTTTACATACACCTCAGCCAACTACATTTAAACTCAGTTTTTCACAATTCCTGACATTTAATCCTAGTAAGAATTCCCTATCTTAGGTCAGTTAGGATCACCACTTTATTTTAAGAATGTGAAATGTCAGAATAATAGTAAAGATAATTATTTATTTAAGCTTTTATTGCTTTCATCACATTCCCAGTGGGTCAGAAGTTTACATATACACAATTAGTATTTGGTAGTATTGCCTTAAGAATTGTTTAACTTTGTCAAATGTTTCGGGTAGTCTTCCACAAGCTTCCCACAATAAGTTGGACAGAGCTGGTGTAACCGAGTCAGGTTTGTAGACTTCCTTGCTCGCACACGCTTTTTCAATTTTGCCCACAAATTTTCTATACGATTGAGGTCAGGGCTTTGTGATGGCCACTCCAATACCTTGACTTTGTTGTCCAACTTTGGAAGTATGCTTGGGGTCATTGTCCATTTGGAAGACCCATTTGCGACCAAGCTTTAACTTCCTGACTGATGTCTTGAGATGTTGCTTCAATATATCCTCATAATTTTCATTCGTCATGATGCCATCTATTTTGTGAAGTGCACCAGTCCCTCCTGCAGCAAAGCACCCCCACAACATGATGCTGCCACCCCCGTGCTTCACGGTTGGGATGGTGTTCTTCAGCTTGCAAGCCTCCCCCTTTTTCCTCCAAACATAACGATGGTCATTATGGCCAAACAGTTATATTTTTGTTTCATCAGACCAGAGGACATTTCTCCATTTTTGTCCCCATGTGCAGTTTCAAACCGTAGTCTGGCTTTCTTTGCTGAGCGGCCTTTCAGGTTATGTCGATATAGGACTCGCTTTACTGTGGGTGTAGATACTTTTATACCTGTTTCCTCCAGCATCTTCACAAGGTCCTTTGCTGTTGTTCTGGGATTGATTTGCACTTTTCGCACCGAAGTACGTTAATCTCTAGGAGATAGAACAAGTCTCCTTCCTGAGTGGTATGACGGCTGCGTGGTCGCATGGTGTTTATACTTGCGTACTATTGTTTGTACAGATGAACGTGGTACCTTCAGGCATTTGGAAATTGCTCCCAAGGATGAACCAGACTTGTGGAGGTCTACAGTTCTTTTCTGAGGTCTTGGCTGATTTCTTTAGATTTTCCCATGATGTCAAGCAAAGAGGCACTGAGTTTGAAGGTAGGCCTTGAAATACATCCACAGGTACACCTCCAATTGACTCAAATTATGTCAATCAGCCTATCAGAAGCTTCTAAAGCCATGACATCATTTTCTGGACTTTTCCAAGCTGTTTCAAGACACAGTCAACTTAGAAATTTGTGGAGTGGTTGAAAAACAAGTTTTAATGACTCCAACCTAAGTGTATGTAAACTTCCGACTTGTATTTGGTTATTAGGGACACCAGCCGTTCACGAAAATGGATAGCTCCTACCGACAGTGAGTCAAAGTGGCCATGGCTTACTATATAAAGCAGGCAGACAGGCATCAAGGCATTCAGTTACTGTTTGATTGGCAAAACGATTGACCTAAGCGACTGTGAGCGTGGTATGATCATCGGTGCCAGGCGTGGTTTGTTCCAGTACTTTAGAAACGGCCAGCCTCCTGGGCTTTTCACGCATGACAGTGTCTAGGGTTTACCAAGAATGGTGCAACAAAAAATGACATCCAGTCAGCAGCAGTCCTGTGGGCGAAAACAGCTCTTTGATGAGAGAGGTCAAAGGAGAATGGCAAGAATCGTGCAAGCTAACAGGCGGGCCACAGACAGACAAATAACAGCACAGTACAACAGTGGTGTGCAGAACGGCATCTCGGAACGCACAACTCATCGATCCTCGTCACAGATGGGCTAAACGCAGCAGACGACCACACCGAGTTCCACTGCTATCAGCTAAAAACAAGATGCAGCTCCAGTGGGCACGCCATCACCAAAATTGGACAATTAAGGATTGGAAAAACATTGCCTTGTCTGACGAATCCCGGTTCCTGTTGCCCCATGCTGATGGCAGAGTCTGGATTTGGCGTAAGCAGCATGAGTCCATGGCCCCATCCTGCCTTGTGTCAATAGTACAGGCTGGTGGAGGTGCTGTAATGGTGTGGGGAATGTTTTCCTGGCACAGGTTGGGTCCCTTGATACCAATTGAGGAACGTTTCTATGCCTCAAAGATTTCAGGCTGTTCTGGAGGCAAAGGGGCAGTCTGACCCTGTACTCGATGGATGTACGTACCTAATAAACTGGCCTCTGAGTGTATCCTTTTTTTCCCTATTACCAAGACGTTTTCATATGTAACGGATATCACCAAGAAATTAAAAAGAAAAAAGAATTACCTGATCCTCAAGCTTGGAGCAGCAACAATATTTATTATGGGCCTCACTGCTGAAATATATTCTCTCCCTCTCTCTCTCTCTCTATCCTCCCATGTCCTTTGTCTGTGGCCTACTTGCTTGTTAAGACAGACAGAGTTTCCTGGTGGGTATATACTGTAGGTCTATGAAAAAATACTGTACAAACACATCTAATGGTTTGGAGCAGGTGCTAGAGATGAAAACACGTGTCCAGCAAAAAGAAAGACCACACACACAACACCAATCCAACACACACACACACACACACACACACACACACACACACACTAATGAATACACAAGGGTCTAAAAGCGTTTTAATAACACATTCATCTCATAGATCACATCTGGGTGTCTGGGTACATTAAATGATTCTCTCACCTCCATGGTCTGCATTAGACTGGACTTCACAGCTTCTCAACTGATACATTGTGGGGCGAACACAATGAGACTCAACTGATACCTTGTGGGGCGAACACAATGAGACTCAACTGATACCTTGTGGGGCCAACACAATGAGACTCAACTGATACCTTGTGGGGCGAACACAATGAGACTCAACTGATACCTTGTGGGGCAAACACAATGAGACTCAACTGATACCTTGTGGGGCCAACACAGTGACTCAACTGATACCTTGTGGGGTGAACACAGCGAGACTCAATTGATACCTTGTGGGGTGAACACAGTGAGACTCAACTGATACCTTATTGTGTGAACACAGCGAGACTCAATTGATACCTTGTGGGGCGAACACAATGAGACTCAACTGATACCTTGTCGGGCCAACACAGTGACTCAACTGATACCTTGTGGGGTGAACACAGCGAGACTCAACTGATACCTTGTGGGGTGAACACAGTGAGACTCAACTGATACCTTGTTGTGTGAACACAATGAGACTCAACTGATACCTTGTGGGGCCAACACAGTGACTCAACTGATACCTTGTGGGGTGAACACAGCGAGACTCAACTGATACCTTGTTGGGTGAACACAGCGAGTCTCAATTGATACCTTGTGGGGTGAACACAGTGAGACTCAACTGATACCTTGTTGTGTGAACACAGCGAGACACAACTGATACCTTGTGGTGCGAACACAATGAGACTCACTCAGGTGCAATAACAGTAACTCAATTAAATGACACTTATCATAATTGGCTAAATGTGCTTTCTCTCTCTGTCTTTTGAACAAACAAGCTCGCACACACACATGCATGCACAGATGCACAGACACACACACACACACACACACACACACACACTGACCAGTTCATCCTGGCCTGGCAACGCGTCATGTCCTCCAGACTGGTTCTGAGGGTCAACACAGCCATCACCTCACTGGCCACAGACCCACTCAGCTGTTCCTGCTGCTTGGACTGTTATTATATCATCCGAAGATACACCTACAGGCTTAGTACCTGCAGAGAGGTTAGGTTACCTCCCATTCCATTTACAGTGCATTCGGAAAGTATTCAGACCCCTTGACTTTTTCCACATTTTGTTACGTTACGGCCTTATTCTGAAATTGATTACAATTAGTTTTTTTTCTCATCAATCTACACACAATACCCCATAATGACATCACAATACCCCATAATGACATCCCAATACCCCATAATGACATCACAATACCCCATAATGACATCACAATACCCCATAATGACATCACAATACCCCATAATGATAAAGCAAAAACCGTTTTTTATACATTTCTGCAAAATGTAAAAAAAAGACAAAAACTGAAATATTACATTTACATAAGTATTCAGACCCTTTACTCAGTACTTTATTGAAGTACCTTTGGCAGTTATTACAGCCTAGAGTCTTCTTAGGTATGACAGCTACAAGCTTGGCACACTTGTAATTGGAGAGTTTCTCCCATTGTTCTCTGCAGATCCTCTCAATCTCTGTCAGGTTGGATGGGGAGCATCGCTGCACAGTTATTTTCAGGTCTCTCCAGAGATGTTTGATCGTGTTCAAGTCCAGGCTCTGGCTGGGCCACTCAAGGACATTCAGAGACTTTTCCCAATGCCACTCCTGCATTGTCTTGGCTGTGTGCTTAGGGTCATTGTCCTGTTGGAAGGTGAATCTTCGCCCCCAGTCTGAGGTCCTGAGCGCTCTGGAGCAGGTTTTCATCAAGGATCTCTCTGCACTTTGCTGCATTAATCTTTGCCTTGATCCTGTCTAGTCTCCCAGTCCCTGCCGCTGAAAAACATCCCACAGCATAATGCTGCCACCACCATGCTTCACTGTAGGGATGGTGTCAGGTTTCCTCCAGACGTGATGCTTGGCATTCAGGCCAAAGAGTTCTATCTTGGTTTAATCAGACCAGAGAATCTTGTTTCTCATGGTCTGAGAGTCCTTTAGGTGCCTTTTGGCAAACTCCAAGTGGGCTTTCATGTGCCTTTTACTGAGGAGTGGCTTCCGTCTGGCCACTCTACCATAAAGGCCTGATTGGTGGAGTGCTGCGGAGATGGTTGTCCTTCTGGAATGTTCTCCCATCTCCACAGAGAAACTCTGGAGCTCTGTCAGAGTTACCATCGGGTTCTTGGTATCCTCCCTAACCAAGGCCCTTCTCTCCCGATTGCTTACTTTGGCCCGGGCAGCCAGCTCTAGGAAGAGTAACAAAACATGACAAATTAAAGGGGTCTGAATACTTTTCGAATGCACTGTACCTCTAGTCAAGCATGACCATTCACAGTTGTTTCAGGGGATATTTAGTGTCTGTGTGATACATTGATACATTCACTGTGGCACGATTAGGTGACTTTTTTCAATTCATCACATCCTCTCGCCTCGCCTCATTCTCAAAGCGCATTGGAAGAGAAGATCCAAATCTCCACCCCTCGGACCTCCTCATCCAATGCCTTTAGAGAAGGATGTGAGGAATTAAGGAAATACAATTGAGACTCATGTGCCCCTAGGGTCTGTGCCAACCCCAGTGTGGTGGTGGTCTTGCCCTCACCCAGTGGATTGGATGTAATCCTGCCAAGAGGATGTCAGAGGTCAAGGGCAGTTTACAGTTTCAATGTAGTGCCATTTGGCATACAACATGTGCCCTTCGAATCACATGCCAGACAGTTCTTGGGCATAGAGGCCAGTACATTGGTTAGTTCTTCTGTCTGTCAAGAAATGGGGCGAGGTAATGGTTGAGCCTGCTGCAATGATTGGATTAGAACAAGCCACTCTCCCAATGCTCTCGTTTCCCCAGACAGACACACTCTGTTTCACTCACTCACAGGCACTCGTCTCAGGGCGCAAGTCTCCCCTTTCCAAACATCGTGTATGAATCAGAATCCATAGCTAGTCATTGTTGTTCAATCTTTTCCTGTCTACTTTGCTGAGGCCACATGGTTGTTTTAGTCTGTCTACTTTGCTAAGGCCATGTGGTTGTTTTAGTCTGTCTACTTGGCGTTGCTTAGTAGGCCTACTTTGTCTGTCCGTATAATTATTCCATTGCTGACATCTGTCATTATGTCGTGATCCATGCCCATGCTTGCTATAATTATTTATTCTCACACAGACATGTTTAATAAAACGACACATGTAGATAGTTTATTTTGATTGCACAAATGTTGGCATAAGTGTGTGTGTGCGTGTGTCCGTGGATGTGTCTATGTATATGTGTGTGTTTGAGTGTATGTATGTGTTTGAGTGTATTCGTGTGTGTGATGACCTTACCACGTGACCACCACGTATTTCCCATCAGGCTGTGCCTTGAGGCGGTTCATGACCTCCAGATGAACTTTGGCTCAGGTCGTCCCATAGGGCTCCACCTCCTCTGAGAAGAGGCCACCCCTGGCCAGACAGCCAATTGTCTTTGGTGTGAAGGAGTGTCTGATCACGGCATCACTGAAAAAGTTCACAGTAGGTAGAGCATGTGGAGCGCTTCTCTCATAAATTACATTATACTGATGTAGGCCTACAGTGATGCCAACTCTCCCCTGTTCTCTTTACTAATGTGGTTGTATCCTTATGGTGACTACTACTGTTCCTTGTACGTGTGTTAGGACTCGGTCCTTGGTTACTGTCCAATTCATACTGCAGGAGCAATTTAGAGATATAACTACAATGATTGTATTGACTTACTGAGTAACTGACTGACTGACTGAGTAACTGGTTGACTTGCTGGCTGGCTGGCTGGCTGACTGACTGACTGAGTAACTGACTGACTGGCTGGCTAACTAACTTGTTAACTGGCTGGCTGACTGACTGATTGGCTAACTAATAAACTGACTGACTGGCTGGCTGGCTATCTGGTTGGCTGACTGAAAGACTGGCTGACTGGATTGCTGACTGGCTATCTGGCTGGCTGACTGGCTGGCTGGCTATCTGGCTGGCTGGCTTGCAAACTGACTGGCTGGCTGGCTAACTGATTATCACCGCGTCACCTTTATGAAACCCAAATTAACTTGAGATAAGTGTAAAAGGCACAAGTCTTCTAAAGTGAAGATATCAAGTCTATACCATAGATATCAAGATATTCTGCCCCTGCCTTGTTCAGGGGAAGAACTACAGATTTGTACCTTGTCAGCTCAGGGATTCGATCTTGCAACCTTGCTAGTCCAACACTCTAACCACTAGGCTACCCTGCCGCCTTGGCTAGCACAACTATACCAGAGATATGAAGTCTATACCAGAGATATCAAGACTATAACAGAGATATCAAGTCTATACCAGAGATATGAAGTCTATACCAGAGATATGAAGTCTATACCAGAGATATGAAGTCTATACCAGAGATATCAAGTCTATACCAGAGATATCAAGTCTATACCAGAGATATCAAGTCTATACCAGAGATATCAAGACTATACCATAGATATCAAGTCTATACCAGAGATATCAAGTCTATACCAGAGATATCAAGACTATACCATAGATATCAAGTCTATACCAGAGATATCAAGTCTATACCATAGATATCAAGTCTATACCGGAGATATCAAGTCTATACCAGAGATATCAAGACTATACCAGGGATATCAAGTCTATACCAGAGATATCAAGTCTATACCAGGGATATCAAGTCTATACCAGAGATATCAAGACTATACCAGGGATATCAAGTCTATACCAGAGATATCAAGACTATACCAGAGATATCAAGTCTATACCAGAGATATCAAGACTATACCATAGATATCAAGACTATACCAGAGATATCAAGTCTATACCAGAGATATCAAGACTATACCAGAGATATCAAGTCTATACCAGAGATATCAAGTCTATACCAGAGATATCAAGTCTATACCAGAGATATCAAGACTATACCAGAGATATTAAGACTATACCAGAGATATCAAGTCTATACCAGAGATATCAAGTCTATACCAGAGATATCAAGACTATACCAGAGATATCAAGTCTATACCAGAGATATCAAGTCTATACCAGAGATATCAAGTCTATACCAGAGATATCAAGACTATACCAGAGATATGAAGTCTATACCAGAGATGTCAAGTCTATGCCAGAGAAGTCAAGACTATCCCAGAGATGTCAAGTCTATACCAGAGATATTTTTATTTTACCTTTATTTAACTAGGCAAGTCAGTTAAAACACATTTTTATTTTCAATGACGGCCTAGTATAAACATCCTCATTTAAAACTACAAAAAAAAGAGTGCTATTTTTTTTAGAACTGTAAGTGAACATGGAACTTTTTAGGGTTGTGTTTCTGATAGAACCATTACAACTAAATGAGAAAACAAGAAAATGACTTCCTAAGTGAACATTGATCTTTATATAGGTGTGTTTCTGATAGAACCATTACAACTAAATGAGAAAACAAGAAAATTACTTCCTGGGTAAAACGAGACACTCAAAAGCAATGAAAGAGAAAGACAGTGATGCGTCCCAAATGGCCCCCTATTCCTTATTTAGTGCACTACTTTTGATCAGGTCCAATAGGGAATAGGGTGTCATTTAAGATGTAGCCAGTAAATGCATAACTAGTACCTCCATTTTAGTCAAAGCCCCAAGGCTTAATCTCAGTAAACAATAGTAGATTTACTTCTGTTTGTTGGCAGCATGAAAAAAAGAACAGCCATAGAGGGGTTCAAATGAAGATAATTATGTGACTATAAAATAGACAGTTAAGAATAATTCCAATCTATTATTGTTGTGGTTTCAGTATCATTATCTTAGAGAGGAAAATCAGAAAGGTAATTGTCCCTCATGGCTCAAAATGAGTGACTGTGCATTATAATATTAAAGCATGAATTAGGCTGTTTGAGAAGGTTTGAATCCTAAGCAACCTGCATACACCTTGTTTGAAGTACAATAGGCCAACATAGCTACTGTAGTAGGTTAAAGCTGTGTGCATAAAAACCTCAGTAGAGCATGGGTGGAGTAGCCATGGTGGTGCTCATGAATTTCCTTTCTTTTTCGGCTTCAGACCAATGCCTTCTTCTCACTTCATTAACCTTCTTGGTAGTCTTAAACAAATCTACTTTGAAACAAAAGTATACACCTCACACACATGGTCTTGGGCTTAAAAAAAGAAGACACCTGTACCATTTCAGATATAGAGCTGAAGTGTATTACATTTTGAGTTCACAGAGGACTGAAATATAACAAAACCATTTGACAAAGAAACACCAGATTTTCAGCTAACTTAAAAAATATGTATATTAATTAATTATTATAAAAAAATAAATAAATACTATTCCACCCATGAGGCCACTAGAGGACGATATGGTAATTTGACTGCGGGAAAGATATATATACACAACATCATTTTTTGTTTTATATTTTTACACTGGAAGGTGATTTTCTGTTAAAGGTGCATTACACAACATTTCTACATGCAAAGCCCGATTTTTTTGGAGTAACCAAGTTTGCCATTGACAGTGCTATTGCAACCTTTAATTTGGAGTGTGACCCTCGCCTGTCTTGCTAATGAGCTCTATGCAGCTGTTAGGAGTACTGTACAGTGGATGAAACATTCTCCCAGGTCCCCCGAGAGAGCTTCACCGCATTGATACTGGTCAGTCTGGGAACACACACACAGACAAATCTATAGCAACACATTTCACATGGAACGAATGATTAGGAATAGGTAGAGAAAGGCACACCTTCAGAGACTGCATAGCAAACATTGTACACGTGTCAAATAAACCCAAACACACACACATATGCTGGTGTGCACGGTGAACACACACATGCGCGCGCACACACACACACACACACACACACAAACACACTACACATCATATTGGAAGTGAACATACACATTCACTCTTAAAAAAAACGGTTCCAAAAGGGTTCATCAGCTGTTCCCTCTGTGGAAATGGCTCTAAACGGAACTCAAAAGTGTTCTACTTGGAACCAAAAGGGTTCTACCTGGAACCAAAAGGGTTCTTCAAAGGGGACAGCCGAAGAACCCTTTTAGGTTTTAGAGCGTAAAAATAAGGGAGCCACATACAAACAGCATGATAATTTGCTCGTGTAATTCCTTCTTTCATCTACGAGCTCTCCACCTCTCATCTTTTCCCTTCACTTGTGGACTTCAGTGCACAATACAACAGCTAGCAGTTAGCAGTTACACCGGCGGGCCCCGGTGGCAATACATTTATAAAATCAAAAGCTTACCTTGACTTGGAATAGTTCCAGTGTTGAATAGCCATAACCAGCTAGCTATCATAGCATCCCTTTCTATTTGAGCCAGGTGTTTGAGTAGGCTTAACTAGCTAGCTGCATTCGCTAGCTAGGTAAGTGAAACATAGCTATCTCTCTCTCCCGTCATTTTTGAATGAATGAATTTGTTCAAAACTGTTCAACTATTTTGTCTTTCTCTCTCTTTGAGTCAACTACTCAACACATTTTATGCATTGCAGTGCTAGTTAGCTGTAGCTTATGCTTTCAGTACTAGATTCGTTGTCTGATCCTTTGATTTGGTCAACAACATGTCAGTTAATACTGCAAGAGCTCTGAAAGGTTGGAGGACATCCTTCGGAAGTTGTCAAAATTACTGTGTAAGTCTATGGAAGGGGGTGAGAATCATTTGTATTGAAGTCATTGCACCCAGAGGAGGACGCAAACTAGCTGTCCTCCAGCTACACCATGGTGCTACCCCAGAGAGTGCTGTTGAGGCTACTGTAGACCTTCATTGCAAAACAGTGTGATTTAATCAATAATTTGGTAAAGTAAATATATTTAGTATTTCTTTATCTTAAAAGGATAACTTTGCTTGAATATTTTTATGAAATTCAATGAGGAGGATATTCCTCCCCTTCCTCCTCTGAGGAGCTTCCACTGAGTGGTAGTATTTTTACATGCTAGTATAAATAGTAGCGTATATGTACCCGGCTTCCTGTCAGTCAGTTACGCACCCATCCTTACTCACTCATCCAATTCCATTCACTCACCCATCCACATCCTTCTCTGGGGTCACGGCATTAGTCACCTTCTCTGTGTCCGTGGGGTTGATAGAGTCCAGGGAGGGGCCTCTGGGTTCTCATTGATCGCTACAATGCAGGCCAAGGTAGACCTGTGCAGGCTAAGATTTTAGTGGTGGTCAAGGATTGGTGATGAAGTGCTTGTAAACACGAATAACATAGCCCTATTATTACAAGGTTGATCAATTCATCTTCATATCTAGGGGTTAAGCACCATATCAAACTTAATAAAAAGTTAATATCTAAAGACTAAGGACCATATCAAACTTGTTTAAAAGTTAATATCTAAGGATTAAACACCATATCAAACTTGTTTAAAAACTGTATTTCAAATGCTTTACAAGGCCTATTTTTGTTTGCTTAGCTAGAGGATTCAATGGCCTTCCGGGGCAAATGTGACCAAAGCTGTATCCATATCAATGTTTTTTTTGTTTTTTTTTCAAACTGTGTGTGTGTATTTGAATAGACCGAACAAGGACGGAGAGCTTCTTCGTCCTTGTTCGGTCTATTCAAATACACACACCACTCTGGCAGTAAGGGCATGAGTGTAAAAACATACACGTAGAACGCCATTACAACACTGGATCTAGTAGCTGTATTTCTAGGCCAGTTATACTCACCTAATCCGCTGTGGCAGTCTGGCAGTCAGACATGGTTGGCATTGATTCCAATCTATGGAGATGGTGGCTGTGATTAGCATTAGCATGGTATTCTCATTGCAAATGTACATAGAGGAAACCTCACAGTTCGAAAACGAATCAACGCTTCCAAGCTGCTTAGCCCCACATACTTTGAGTAGGCGGCGTCAAGTAGCCTAGCGTTAGTAGGGAGAAGCAAACAAATTAAACTCACACCTTCTAGCGAGCAAACAATCAACACATTTACCTAAAAGTCATCTGAAGCAGTGTGGGAGAAGAAGAAGAGAAAGACCCTCACAGAAAATGTATTGAAGACACTTGGAATTACATGAAGGATACACAAAAGGGCTTTTCACACTACTGACCAGAGCTGAACTCAGCCCAACTGAAACAAGCTGTACTGAGCTGACCCGGCTACGCCTCCACCACAGTTGCTGGAACTGTGCTGGAAAGGACAAAGTGAAAAGAACATATCCAAGCCTGCAAGATACAGTTTGGGTTAGTGCGAAAAGGGTAAAAGACACACCTGCAACACTACCAGACCTGGCCAGAAGCCAGAGAACTGACCCCTCATCTCCTCCACCTGCAAAACTACCAGACCTGGCCAGAAGCCAGGGAACTGACCCCTCATCTCCTCCACCTGCAAAACTACCAGACCTGGCCAGAAGCCAGGGAACTGACCCCTCATCTCCTCCACCTGCAAAACTACCAGACCTGGCCAGAAGCCAGGGAACTGACTCCCCTTCACTCCAACATACAGTAATGCTGCGGTGTAATAGGCTGCTCAATGAGACGTCTTGTTGACCGTGACGACTGTCGCCACGGTGCGCCTGCCTCCTCTGCATCCTGTTGACCCTAGACGGAGGGTGTTGATCCTAGACGGAGGGTGAGGATCCAGGACCCTAGACAGAGGGTGAGGACCCTAGATGGAGGGTGAGGACCCTAGACGGAGGGTGAGGATCCAGGACCCTAGACGGAGGGTGTGGACCCTAGACGGAGGGTGTGGACACTAGACAAAGGGTGTGGATCCAGGACCCTAGATGGAGGGTGAGGACCCTAGATGGAGGGTGAGGACCCTAGATGGAGGGTGAGGACTCTAGACGGAGGGTGTTGACCCTAGACGGAGGGTGGGGACTCTAGACGGAGGGTGTTGACCCTAAACGGAGGGTGTGGACCCTAGACGGAGGGTGTGGACCCTAGATGGAGGGTGAAGACCCTAGACAGAGGGTGAGGACACTAGACGGAGGGTGTGGACCCTAGATGGAAGGTGAGGACCCTAGACGACCGAGGGTGAGGACCCTAGACGGAGGGTGTGGATGGAAAAGGAAAGCATGGCTGACAACTGAGAACAATTGAGGACATCACAAGTGCCATTGCTACCACAGTAACAAATATAGAGCAAGCCATATCACTGAAAACCTATACAACATATGAATGAAGAGATGGAGAGATGGTAGATAGAAAGATGAAGAAATGGAGAGATGGGAGATGAAAAGATGAAGAGACGGAGAGATGAAGAGTTGGATGGATAAAGAGATGGAGAGATGGAGAGATGGCATAGGGTATATTACGCCAACATAGTGGTCCAGGCAACTCTTCCTCCTATTAGTGTGTGTGTGTGTGTGTGTGTGTGTGTGTGTGTGTGTGTGTGTGTGTGTGTGTGTGTGTGTGTGTGTGTGTGTGTGTGTGTGTCCTCCCTGGCCATTACTGGAGCTCTCTCTCTTTCAAAGTGCAGCTGGGGAGGCTTCCAGCAGTATCTTATCAGTCTCTGGATTTTCCGTGTCATTCCTGCCTATTCCAGACTGAACTTGCTACTCCAGACTGAACGTGAACTAGGTAGATAAGTCTCCCTGTCAAGGCTATTGGTTTAGAAAGAGGATATATAACATGGTGAAAGTTGCAACTCTAGGTTCAAACCAAATTTCCAGGGGCAGGGGGTTTGGTTAAAGCCCCCATGCAGTCTTTGTAATTGTATTTTTCAATCATCACTGTACGCCTAATAAATCACTGTGCGTGTTTATTTAATTAAAATAACTCCCAAATTATCATTTTTTAAATTATTTTCCTGAGCCTCCTTTGACCCTTGAAATGCTCAGTCTGGTCATGTGGGCGTTTGGAAACAAATATGAATATATTTACATAGACAGCCCTGATTGGCTGATATGATGGTCTAGAGCCCACCTCCTTACCCAAATGAACAGTCATTGGTCTATTATAATTTGATCACATTGTGATGTCATGATGTGGGGCAAAAGTTCCGTCCCATCTGAACAGGCTGATTCCAGGCATTTTTCTGAGTGTTATTTCTACCTCATAGTGTGGAAATGTCACCAAAAATACAGTAAATTCAAGTTTTTAACTGCACTGACCCTGAAACCCAGAGGTTGGGAAGTGTAATGGGCCTTCCCATTACTGGGTCTAATCCCAGCCAATCAGAATACATTCCAACATGTGGGAGTGTGGAATGTTTTTGGAATCATACCTTGTTTTCCTCCTCCTTTGCTACCAGAAGTGGCTACCTTTCCCTTTCCTAGGAGGAGGAACTTGGGTAGCTTTCTCTTCAGGAATGAGCCGAGTCAGTATGCTTGCACAAACGTTACTGAAAAGCCTGGCCCTCTGCTCTTGCACTCTTTTTTCCTCTCTCTCTCTCTCTCTCTCTCTCTCTCTCTCTCTCTCTCTCTCTCTCTCTCTATTTTTCAGGCATAACTCTTTCTCTGCATGCCAAGGAAAGGATAACAACCTCCTGTGAGAGCTCAGCTTTGAACAGAGATGAAAGACCTGGGCCATGTTCATTAGGCACCAAATGGGAAATTAACAGACTGGAACAGTGAGGGACCTCCTGGGCCTATCCAGTCAGAAATGCTAATTTTACTTAACTGTTGAAAAGCATGTTTTTTTTATCATTGTGTGCCCTGGTGAATACTGTCCTGCTAACCCTATTGCCTTCTGTGCTGCGTGGACTATAGTCACATAAATTGGACTCAGAGTCTGATTCTAGTTACAAATTTGATGACTTGAGACTTGACTTGATACAAAATAAAACTTGACACGACTTGGACTTGGAGCTTCAAGACTCGGCTTATTATCTGGCCAGGTTTTGTCACTAATTTTGTGGCACAGAGTCTACATGGATTACTCTCCACGCAGCCAGAAACAGTAGCCACAGCATGGCTCCTGAAAAAAATAATCTACAGATTGGCTAGTAAGACGCCCAATCGGCACTCTGATTGGAACAGCAAACTGTCAATCAACACAGGTCGGGTGAGCTAGCGAACAGATTGCCTATAGAGCTATAGGATCAGGTCAGTGGTGGGAAAAGTACCCAATAGTAAAGATACCTTCATAGAAAATGACTCAAGTAAAAGTGAAAGTCACTCAGAAAAATATTACTTGAGTTAAAGTCAAAAAGTATAATTTTTTAAAATATATACTTAAGTATCAAAAGTAAATGTAATTGCTAATATATACTTAGGTATCAAAAGTAAAAGTATCAATAATTTCAAATGTCTTATATTAAGCAAATCAGACGGCACAATTTTCCTGTTCTTTTAATTTACAGATAGCCAGGGGCTATCAGACATACTTTACAGATGAATCATTTGTGTTTAGTGAGTCCAGCAGATCAGAGGCAGTGGGGATGACCAGGAATGTTCTCTTGATAAGTATTTTATTTTTGTCTCTGTATTTATGTATTTGTTTAACCTTTATTTAACTAGGCAAGTAAGTTGAGGCCTACCAAAAGGCAAAAGACCACCTGCGGGGACGGGGGCTGGGATTAAAAATACAAATAAAATCCAAATATAGGACAACACACACATCAGTATGTGAACTGGACCATTTTCCTGTCCTGCTAAGCATTCAAAATGTAACGAGTACTTTTTGATTTCAGGGAAAATGCATGGAGTAAAAAGCTAATTGTTGTCTTTAGGAATGTAGTGAAGTAAAAGTAAAAGTAATCAAAAATATAAATAGTAAAATAAAGTACAGATACCCCCCAAAACTACTTAAGTAGCACTTTAAATGATTTTTACTTAAGTACTTTACACCACTGGATCGGGTGCAGCGCCAGCGTTACATTGTAGGGAGAGAGGAATGCCATAATAAATAAATATGCAGCTCCAAAAATGGTTTGGTGATCAGGAATATGAAATGTTTACTTTACAAGCTCACCAGCAATGGGGCAACAAGTACTAGCATAGGCCTACTGGTCTTTTGATATGTTGCCTAACAATTGCTTGCAATTCATAATTTACTTATAGAGCTTGCATTTGGAATGTGGTGTTAAAATGAATTATTGATGTGGCAAAGATGCACCATAGGATTGGAGTGCTTTATTTTCTCTTGTTGAAATGTTTACTGTTGCTTTCACACATTTAAACGCATAAGCCCTAAATCTATATTCCATCTAATACTACAATAATATTGCTAGCTTTTCATCATTCCATCACCGTACTGTTTATTGCAACACGTAGACATTTCTGTGTCATGTTAGATAGGCCTACGATACATTTTCATTAGCCAACCATTTATTACCCTGATCTGAGTGAGCGCAATGTTTATAGTACACATAACTTTCACAACAGTCATGAGGTAGAAGTTCTGTGTATTTAATTCAATGTATGGTTTCCCTTGTTCATAGTTACAGTATTTCCCTTTCATGGGTTATGCCGGATTTCCGTGTGTCTGTTGCCACGTTAAAATCAACTGGGAACTTGAAAATCTCCGACTGCCGCCTTCAGTCGGAACTCGGAAAAAAACGAGCTCCGACTGGGAAAAATCGATTTAAACGGTCATCCAACTCGGAATTCCAACTCGGGAACTCAGGCCTCTTTCTAGAGCTCCGACTTTCCGACCTGAAGATCACTGACGTCATGATTTGACATCGTATTTTTCCGAGTTCCCAGTTGTTTTCAACGCTGTTTTCAAAATCCTATGTATCTGTCATTTTGTTGCGCGTAGTAGGAGCGCGCGCGTCTCAGTGCGCATAGAACTAGGCTACGTGGCCAGCGCTCCACGCTTGACCCGTTCTACTTGGGACTCGATTTGAGAGTCGGACCTTGTGACAAGAGACTTGCTTGTGACTCGAATAACAGTAACTTGGTCACACCTCTGCTTCTGTGTGTACATTGCAATAAATGAGTCAGTCTGACCTACCTTTGTACAGTGAGTGTTTCATAACAGGGCATAGCCAAAGCCTCATTGTTGACCACAGTGGGTGTTAATAATCCCACTACTACAGCCAACACACACATTCAATAACTAAACTAGATTTACTGGAGTGGATGGGTGCAAAAGTTATTTTGAGTTACAGAGAAACTGTTGCTGAAAAAACGACTTGATTTTCCATGAAATCTCTGGAAAAACAAATTAATCAACACTTTGCATATTCATTATTGGGAAGATTAAGCCACGACTTGAAGACTGCTAAAAAACTATTTTCTCAATCAGTTTTTGCCTCAGCTGTACTGTATGTGCAGTTTTCTCTAAACCTATTTGACCCCATTTCTAATGTATCTTTGTATTAGAAGGAACAGAACACACTTACAAAATGGAGTCATGACGTGAATTGCACATCAAAGCCAGAATATTTTAATTACATATTGTTTATTCATGTTTTATCGATTATTATAAATATTATAAAGACAAATGCTTAGAATGCTTAGAAATGCTTATAAATGTTTATACATGTTCACAAATAATGACAGCTAACCTTCAAAAGAGACACAATTAGCCTACTTGTAAAAAGTGTGTTCAATCTGGTTCTTCCATATAAACAGCACTCCATTGCCTCTGTTTTTGCTTGGCTTCAATGCCTTTCTTCCTCATGCGCTGTATTCTCCCACTCCTCCGGCTGTTCGATAGAGATAGTGGCTCTGTGTTGTTTTAAGAACCATGGCGCCCTCCAGTGTAAACTTACTGAATTACAATAGTTGTTCGAACCAATTTCTATATTTCTTTGGTTATGCAAATATTTGTTTATTAGGTCATATTAGGCAATTTAGAATAACTTAATTTCATTTCTATATGAGGTGTATGAAAATAGGCCAAATATGGAAAATGGATGAAAAATGGATGAAAATAGGCCAAATACGCCTATGTCGGGCCCGCCCAGATAGGTTAATTGGGTATTTAGAGTAAGGAAGTAAGGCCTGCTAGCGATGGCAAATGTTTGGGATACCGAGAAGGCATACATTATTTATATTTTTTTTTTTACCGCAAATGTCTTACCTTGATCTTTTTTAGTTTAAATGTAATATTGAAACCTTTGTTTACCTTGCACTTATCATTTTGGATTCTATAAATAAATAATTGTAAGTTTTATTCCTCCAGCCATTCTTGACTTTCAATAGGATTTCCGATGTGCATCTCAAATCTTTCAACTGGTGTCCTTATGGGTGTTCTAAAGCCACTACAATGGTTATCTGGGGTGTATTCATTAGGAACCAAACCAAACGGAAGCAAACAGAAGCGGGACCTAACTTCAATTTGTCCAATAGAAACTCTTGTTTTTACAGTAAAACGTTTTCTGTTGCATACTGTTTTCTGCAGTGTGCACTAATGATTCCGCACTTGGACTGTTTTATTAAACAGGCTGAGTGACATATTTAACTAGGCAAGTCAGTTAAGACCATATTCTTATTTACAATGATAGCCTACCCCGACGACGCTGGGCCAATTGTGCGCCGCCCTATGGGACTACCATTCACAGCCAGGATTTGATCCAGGGACTGTAGTGACACCTCTTGAACTGGGGTGCAGTGCCTTAGACTGTTGCACCACCCGGGAGCCACATGGACCTACATACATTTCCAAATATGTTTCAGCCTATGGATAGATATTAACGATTGCTTCAATAGATCAAAAAGTGTAAAATCTGACACAAACAGTGTAGCAGGTTTTTCTACACACAGAGTCATAGGATTCATAGGATTCCAAATAGAAAAACATAAATGTTGATGTGCATCAATATATGCATAATTTCAAATGGGTAATCCACACTATTGTCTTCATCAACAGACGATTGTTGACAAATTTGTTGTTCTAAAGGAGTCCACTAGATGGAAACCAAATATTATAAATTAATGTTTCCCGGATTTAAACAAAGGAAAATCTGTAAACAGGTAAACACACAAAAGAGACTTGACTGGGATAAATAATTATGAGGGTAAATAAAATACAGTAAAAGTGAGAGATCTTTTGATTTAATTAGAGATTTAAAGAGTCCAAGATACCCTTTTTTTGGACCAAATGCATTCCCCATTCCTGTAGTCTGCTGGCTCAATAACCTTTTCGCTCCCACAGCTCTCTACACCCCTCCAAGGAAAAAGTGGGAGTGTAGCAAATTTCTCATTAGCCAGCATATTGGATCAAATTACTTTAGGTTGGTATTGATTTGCTGACTGGCTGTCAAGGTAAAATCACAGAGCAGACTCCCGTGGCTGTCATCAATACTTCGAAAAGTAGATTCCTCAAGCCCCTCGGCTTTACTAGGGTGCTGCTAGGCCAAACATTAGGCAATACCATCCCCTTCAGGCCTTGTCTTAACCAGGTATCTCAAGGTTCTCAGTAGCCCTGTCAGTTAATTGGCTAATTATGTATTTATCAGAAGGGGCAACATGAGTTACCCCATACAACGTACTGTAAAATGCTCTAAGCTGTAGTGAAACTTCATACAAGGTACTGTAAAGCGTTCCAAGATGTAGTGAAACTCCATACAATGTACTGTAAAGCGTTTCAAGATGTAGTGAAATTGCAACCTGAACGGATCAATTGTTTGGAAATTGTGTTGTAATGTGGTAAAACAATAACAATGTGTGCACTATAAACCAATAGTTGCAATGTACAGTACTATAGGGAGTTATTCCCTCCTAAACATGGTACAAGTACACCCCCTAGATCTATCTCCCTAATGCCAGGTAGAGGCAGATTGTGTCTCATTTTCACAATCTTTGGTGTGACTAGACGAAGGATTGAACTCCCAACCTTCCAATCTCAGGGTGTACACTCCAACTTTAGGGCTACGGAGTTGGCACGTTGGCCTAATTCCTGTATCAATATGTTTCATGTGGTAGAAGGACGATACCACCGTTTCTTTTTACAACCAGGCAGTATACAGTACCTTCTCTGTGAAACACAAAGATGGAGGATTCTGATTCCTACTACCCCAGAAATTGACTGGAGGG